>JAMQGT020015224.1:0-127864 GCA_024447675.2 Pterophyllum scalare | reverse complement strand
GGTTGCCACCAAGGGTATCAGGATGGAGGACGAGGACTCACCACCAGGGATGAACATGGAGGCACGAGGATGAGGGACTCAGGAGCTGGAGGACTCAGGATGCAGGACGAGGATGCAGGGACTAGGAGGACTCAGGATGAGGCACTGAGGCATGAGGGACTCAGGGACTCGGAGGGACTCAGGATGAGGACCAGGAGGACCGAGGATCAGGATCGAGGACTGAGAGGATGGAGGGATGGAGGACGGAGGATGAGGTACTGCAGGGATGAGGGATGAGGGACTCAGGATGCAGGGATGAGGGACGAGGATGAGGATGACAGGATGCGAGGGATCAGGGACTCGAGGGACCAGGATGAGGATGCCAGGATGAGGATGAGGACTCAGGATCTAGGGATGAGGACTGCAGGATGAGGAATGCAGGATGAGGGATCAGGATGCAGGATGAGGATGGATGAGGATGCAGGGACTGAGGATGCAGGATGCAGGACCAGGATGCAGGATGCAGGATGAGGGACTGAGGATGAGGAGGATCTGAGGACTCCAGGATGCAGGATGAGGGACTGAGGATGAGGACTCAGGACTCAGGATGCAGGACTGCAGGATCAGGATGAGGATCAGCAGGAATCTCAGGATGCAGGATGCAGGATGAGGACTGAGGGACTCAGGATGAGGACTGAGGATGAGGATGAGGACTCAGGAGGATCGAGGATGCAGGATGAGGACTCAGGATGCAGGATGAGGATGCAGGACGCAGGATGAGGACTGAGGATCGAGGGACTAGGATGCAGGATGAGGATCAGGACTCAGGATGCAGGAATGAGGACTCAGGGATCCAGGACTGAGGAACTGAGGATGCCAGGATGAGGATGAGGACTCAGGATGAGGATGAGGATGAGGATGAGGATGAGGATGCAGGATGGAGGACTCAGGATGAGGATGCAGGACTCAGGGACTCCAGGACTGAGGATGCAGGACTCGAGGACTGCAGGATGAGGCTCCAGGATGCAGGACTGCAGGAAGGCACCAGGACTCGGATGTTACAGGGTGCACACGAGGGGCACCAGGATGAGGATCCAGGTACTGAAAGGGCACCAGGATCGCAGGATCCAGGCATGGAGGATTCTAGGACTGCAGGGCACTCAGGAATGATACTAGGATCCAGAGGCACTCAGGATGAACTGTCCAGGATGAGGTACTGAAGGGGATGCAGGACGACAACTAGTATGCCGAGGATGAGGGACTCAGGTACTGAGGTATGAGGATGCAGGATTCTATACTAGATTCTATATGATACTAGGCAATGAGGTATGAGGAATGAGGAATCTAGGTATGAGGATGAGGAATCTAGGATGAGGGAATGAGGGTCAGGGCACTAATATATGTGCTGACACAGAGTTTCAGTATGTCAGTGAACAGATAGGGTTAGATTTACATTTGATTTAAAGTTGGTGCGACAGCCTTACTGCCGCACATTTCTCACAGAGCCACACCAGCAAAAACACAAACCCAACAAAAAGCTCGATGAGTTTCATCCTGTTTGTAAAACACTTTTCTGTAAGCTGACTGTAACAGTGACGTCACCCATCAGTTCTGCAGTTAGCATATTAGCTTCCACTATGTTGGTCTGCATCCACAGACTGCATGGGAGACATAACACACACACTGAGATCTGCTAATCAGTGCTCAGTACCATCTAATAAGTAAAAATCCCAGAATTTCACTCAGCAAACTGGAGCTCAACTTTCTTGGAAAGTCTGTTAGCCCAATGAAGCGCACAGCAGCCGTATTATTGGTCAGATAATTGAATTAAAAATGCTCCAAAAGGCTAAAACAGCACAAAGACAAGAGGTTCAGTTCAGAGACTCCAGGTAGCTGAGGTGAAGCCTAGCAGACAATTAGCAGCTATAGCCGCCTGTGTCACAATCCACCCTTTCAGTCAAAGAGGCCACGCCCCTAATAATGCAACGTTTAAGCCTTAATTTAAACAGGTGAGTTATAGAAAACATCCTCCCCCTGTACAGCTGTTATGAAGGGGGAAATTAGCTGCAGAGACCAAAGCAGTTTCTGTATTAGGCTGTAAACATTAGGTTTTAAAATGGGCATCTATGAGAACTGGCTCACTGTGGTGCCTCTCCTGGACTGCAGAGTAACTGCAGCTGTGGTTCTTCATTGCACCATCATTGACGGTCGATATACGTGAGTTGTGATTGTATCCTGCAGGTATAGCGTGGGGCAGCAGGGGGTGTCGGAGTACAAACCAGCTCTGGAGGAAACGGTGGAGTCTCTGTTTCGACGGCTGAGAGAGAAGAGGCAGGCTCTGGATCTCCCCGATAACATGAAGGTCAGTGTTCTTTGTTTTGCTGCCCAGCACATATTTATGAGAAAATCTACATTTTTAAGACAAGTAACAGTCACACAAATTTATTTGAAATAAATCAGTATCCATGCCTCGCCCTTGTCACGCCCGTACGGGCTCTGAAGGTTTGGAAGCCCCCAGTCTACAGACCCGGCCCTGGCGTTGTGGTTAACATGGTTGTCTCACAGCAAGAAGGTCCTGGGTTTGAATCCACCATCTGGCCTTTCTGTGTGGAGTTTGCATGTCTGCTTGGGTTCTCTCTGGGTACTCCAGTTTCCTCCCACACTCCAAAGACATACAGTTAGTGGGTTTAGGTTACCTGGTGATCTAAATTACCCATAGGTGTGAGTGTGAATGGTTGTCTTTGTGTGTTAGCCTTGTGACAGGTGTACCCTGCCTCTCGCCCTATGACAGCTGGGATAGGCTCTAGGCCCCCCATGACCCTGAACTGGATGAATGGAAAAAAATAGATGGATTGATAAATTAATCACAGTTTGACTATTCAGTTATCATTAACTGTGTGTGAATGTCTGTGTGCAGGAGATGACTCAGGCTCAGATGGTGTTGGAGAAAATCACTCTGCAGAAATGTCTGCTGTACTTCGAGAGCCTGCACGGCCGGCCGGTGAGTCCTCAGCACTCTGTAGGTTCCCCCAAACCGACCCTGGAGGTTTTACTCTTGAGTCTTGACTGTACTTGTGTAGTTTCTTTAATTTGCTGTAACGAGTCACATCCCATTCATTTTTAGCTCCGTTTGTTTTATTTTTGGACTGTACAAGAACAGCTTTGCATTGTTCAGATTTATCCTTTCTTATAGTAGGCCTTGGTGCAGCCCCTCAATTCATCCCCTGTCTGAAACAAGCTGTTTTATCCGAGGTCTCTTTAAGCAATACCCATTAATATGCAATCCATACTAGTGCTATTACTGTTCAGTGGGTGTTTACTGATCAGATGCTCTCATTGAGACTGAGTTTGTTGTCTCTCATTTGTTTATTTTTTCCTCTCAGAGAACGAAGCAGGAGAAGAACCTGGTGAAGCCTCTTTACGACCGATATCAGATGATCAAACATTTACTGTGTGTCAGCCCCACCATCAGCACTATAGTAAGACACATACTATAGACTGTTTTACTGTTTTAGCTGTTTTAGCAGGAAAATCTGCAGAATATTAAGAATGTGAGGAGCTTTGGGCATGTAAATAAATTAAACAAAGTGTTCTAAAATAGAAGAGTGAAAAAGTTACATCAGAGAAAAACAAAACTGCATCATCTGCACAGAAAAAGTGTGAAATAAAGACCATTAACTCGCTCGCTTTCATCATCCTACATCATCCTCTCACAGTGACCCTCCTGTGCTGCCACCTTCAGGACAAACTCAGTCACTCTTAGCTCCACTAGAAGTGAAAACTGGAGAGAAAGCTCAGCTTTTGTAGAGCAAAATGATTTTACATAAGAAAAAGAAAATCCTGATGATGTAAGAATACAAGTATAAATAGAAAAAAATCCAGGCTTCTGTCTGTTTCTGTCTCTCAGGAGGAAGAGGATGGTTCCGATGAAGACTCCATGAGTTCAATGGCAGTTGACGAGCTTCCTGTCCTGCCTCCTTGTAGAGCGACCCGGTCAACAGCTGGCGAGGAGGACAGCGGACCGGGACAGCGACCCGGCCTTTGTGTCACCGTTAGATGAGGTGAAAGCCGTCCATCAGCAAGCTGCTCTCACCACGGCAAACCTGCACGAAGCCTCCAGGTGGGTGAAAAGTGCCGCACGGTGCAACATTTAACCATCAGTGACCTGAGTCAGTGCAAACTTCAACTTTTAGACCAAAGCTGGAGGCAATGATAAATCCATGTACGTCCCACCAAATCTGACCATAGACCTCAACTATGCAGCCTGCAGTTACTAACAGGAGTTTTTACCCAGCTGTTAGCAGTTCATAACGCATCACAGTGAAGATTAAACACAAAACATTTTTCATAACATGTTTGCATCCTCGTCTGCAGCTGAGGCCCATTCAAACTTCACAGTATGTTTTGGACAAACATCAGAAGTCTGTTCGTGTCAAGAGTTTATGGTCTCAGTCGCTGGTTTCAGGTGTGATTGAATAAAACATGAAGTTCCTTTTGAAAACGCTGAAGTCACAAAGGAGCAGGAAGTGCAACTGAGTCACAAGTCCTGACATCAGATTTTAAAAACACCACAATGGTGAAAACAGTCAACTGTACACACCTTTTTTTCTGTGCAGTAAGTCGCTGGCCGAGGCAGTTTTCAGCTGGTTTGGTTTGATTTTATTTGTGAGAAAATGTTCGCAGGTTAATTCCCTGTCCTGTGTGCATCCAGGGCTCAGCTGCTGGACTGTCTGCGGGAGACAAGAGCAGAGAAGAAAACGAGGCGTAAAGTCCTGAAGGAGTTCGAGGACGAGTTTTACCGACAGACTGGGAGGTGAGTGTAAAATTTATTAACAGCAGAAGCTTTTAACACTGTAGCAGTTTGTTTTATTTAATGACGATACGAAGCGTCGTGGAGGGTGCAGTAAACACGTCAGAAACTCAGTTAAATTGCTCCTTTCTTTCATGTGATTTATGCATGTCGGACAGAATCTGCCAAAAAGAGGATCGAACTCCGATGAAGGAGGAGTATCAGGAGTACAAACAGCTGAAAGCCAAACTGCGTCTGCTGGAAGTCCTCCTCAGCAAACAGGAAGTCACCCAAACCATGTGAGGAAACGGGAACCCACATGAGTCTCCTCCTTCCTCTCCAACCTGAACAGACTGTAGAGTTAAAGAGCGCAGCTAGCATCTTCACATCGGGATTCCTCTGGACCGCTGCATTCCCTCCAGTCTGGAGGGAAACTCATGAACATTCCTTCAGTTTTTGACACATGTTGAGCATTTTTATACAAACTAGATGTGTTTGACTCCAAGTGAAAGCACTTTAATCTGTTGGTGGTGGAGGACGATTGAGATGCCTCTTTTTATTTTCAAGCTCTGAACCTTCCTGCCAAAAGTTCAAATGAAGCTAAAAACCACAAACTGCAGTTTGTGTCCTTTTTAAAGATCTGAAACAAACTCAAAACGCAATAAGAACAAAAGGAAGAAAAACCGAGAGAGCAGACGGAGCCTCACAATGAAAAACATGACACGTGCTCGTTCAGAAAAAAACAACCAGAAAACTCAGTTATGTTTGCCTTCACATGAACAACAGTCTGAAATTCAAGTTAAGAAAACTAAAAATGCAGCTGTTGGTTCTGAAGGGGCCTCAGTGCAGGAGACTAAAAAAGTTTTTTTTAGCTAGTTTTGCCTTTAGTAGACGGCAGTGGGCTGGAAGAGATTAACACTGGAAGACAGAGCAAATCCTGAGTAGCTCCGCTTGGAAATCTAAAATTGAATTAATATTGAGTTCAGTTCATCTGATGCTGAAAAATAAAATGTGAATTTAACACGAGCTGCTTCCTGTTTAAATAAAACCATTCTGAGAATGAAATGAGCTGGATTCAGATCCGTCTGGACTTCAGATTGTTAAAAATCTTGTCTGTAAGTCTTTCAGCATGTCCCCACGCCTGATTGATTTATGACTCCAGAACCGAGAAAAGAATTTCACACAGTTTTCACATTTGTTACATTAGAGCATTTTGTGAGGAGCTACAAACCAAAGCTCCATTCAGAGGTGGAGGGTTTCATGGCGGCACAGAACACCGTCTTTAGAGTGAGTTCTTTTATTATTCAGTTCTTTTGTTTGGAGTTTGGCTTTTATGTTCTCATGAGTGAAGTTTAGACACCCAAACTACTCAAAACCTGTCTGTGTCACAGTTTTAATAACTACATGTTAGGAATGTGACGTTCTAAAAAGATAGAGCACTGTCTTTTTTTCTTTTTTTTTTGCTGGTAACGAACCAGTTTCATCGACTTTATGTAACCAGTAAAACTGCTTCCAGGATCAGAAATAAAATGTTTAATGTCACTTTATTTGAAGCAGGACGTGAAGGACGTTCAGGGCTCAGAGACTTTAATGCGAGTGCAGATCAGGGAGGGATGCATCTGTACATGTATTTATATCAAAGGACTTTATCTTGAAAAAGGGACATTTTTTCAGGCTAACATTGCAAAGCAGAAATGTGTAATGAGAGGTCACTGCTAGTGCAGTTTTCCCATTTGGAGGTGGATCACAGTGCGGTCAGATAGCTGCTCTGCAGATGAGCTCCTGTGAATGTGTGAGCTGTAGGTAAGGGCTTTGAGATCCTGCAGGGCAAGTAGCTGAAAACTGAAGTGCTCTTTCCACTAATTTGTAGAGTCTTTAATGTCAGAAGAAAACAGTAGAACAAGAAACCCAACCCACCTGTGTTCATGCTGTGGAAACTGTCCGAACAACCCGAGCAAAAAACTTCCTGATGGTTTGCACGTTAAAATCTCTAGGATTTCTAGGATTTAAGGTCAGTATAATGAACAGAATCCAGCCTGCCGCGACTTTTCTACACCACCCCGTTGTCTTCTAAAAACTTCTACCTTCTCAAACGTGTGAGATGTTCCGTGTTTTCCTGACTTTAATGGTGAATCGTGTTGGTGTTTTATTATGAAGCAAAATCCTGAAGCTTAAAGTCCTGCTGAGGTTAAACCTTCTGCTGGTTTCCTGTTCTGAATGCTGAGTGCACGTTGATGTTATGATCTTATTCATGCTTGACCATTATACACAGACTCTGATTATGAATTCTGTCCCTGTGTTGTGCAATTCTGGTTTGCCTGGAAAATGTCTATACACACAAATATTTAATAAATATTTTTGATACTAACAGGATTTTGTCAGTTTTATCTGGTTAAAATCAGAATGTTTGTGGTGTTTACTCTTTGTCTCTTACAAAGTGATATCAAACACTCACAATATTTTAAATGGTTTATTTTATCTTTGACATATTGTTAGTTTTTTTTTTTTTACACATGCCACCCTCTTAAAATCTGCAGTGCTGTTTAATGGTTTCTGATTCCTAATGGAATCAGAAGTCCTGGAGGTCTTTGTTCGACAGTGATCGGGCTGTGTAGTCCTAAACCGGTTGGTGGCGTTGCTCATAGTAGAAGCTGGCAGTGACTCTGAAGATGTCAGACGAGCCTTCGTACGGTGTTATAACAGGTTTCAGGCCTTTCAGCTCTTTGTAGTGACCAAAGTGTCTGATCCTGTAGTAGCCCATGGGGGCTGTTGAGGGAATCTGCCACTCGACTGTGGCATTGCTCTGCGCATTTGACCCTTTCAGCCAGTGAAACCTGCAGCAAGACAAATCACTTTAATACCTCAAAGGCAACTGTAGTTACAAGGTTTGTCTTGGCAGAGGAATATCTGGAACATGACTTTAGCTTTAAGGTCACATGTTGCTAGAAGTTTAGGCTAGCATGTCTCTGTTGTGATGATTAAAGCTCATGAAAACAGGAAATCCAGTATCTATTATTTTTTGAATATTTAATTTCGAGTTTGAATATATTACTCCAACACTAAAAACACCATGTATTGTTCAGTCTAGCTGAGTACATTCAACCATGTTCATGGGGAAGACTGCTGACCAGACAGTTGTCCAGATGATAATCATTAACACCCTCCACAAGGAAGGTCATTGTTGAACAGGCTGGCTGTCCATAGAGTGCTATATGGAAGAATATTAAAGCAAAGTTGGCTGAAGGGAAAAGTGTGGTAGGAAAAGATGCATAGGCAAAAGGGACGACTACAGCCTCAAATAAATTGCCAAGAAAAGCCGATTCTAGACTTTTGAAGCGCTTAACGAAGAGTGGACTGAGGGTGGTATCAGAGCATCGTGACCACATGTCTTCCGGAAAGACACTCTAGATGTCAAAGTCCTGATATCAAACCACTCCTAGGCTAAGGAGAAGATTTGGAAGGTTTGTCCTTGAGTGTGGAGGTAGAGTGGAGAGGCACAAATCAAGGTGTTTGGGTCCAGTGAGGTGTTTCTGTTATAAGTGTTTCGGTAGCACCTTGCACCTCAGACTTTGCACCTCAGCTCCATCCTGATCATCACTACCTGATCGCCTTCATGCCACGCTGCCCTGATGCAGTAATTTGTGGTAAAAGAGCCCAGACCAAGTACTGAGTGTATAAATGAACATACTAGAATTTGGAAATTTCTGTATGCTTAAGAAATATTCTAATAATCTGAGGTAGTGTATTACTGATTTTCATGAGTTCTAAACCATATTCATCAAAATGAAAACAAAAAGTCTTTAAATATTCTTACCTCTAAAAGTACAAAATATATAAAAGTTCACATTTCTTAATTAAATTACAAAAAAAAACAATTAAAAAAGTTTTTTTTAACCGTGTTCCAATTTTTTGGGATGCATTAGTACACACTAACCCACCTGGTCTCCCATGATGCATCAGTGTGAACAACTTCCCAGGTTTCTGTTCTGTTGTCAAAAATCTCTACAGTAACAAAAGTTTTATCCCTCTGCAACAAACAAGATGGAAAATGTAAGCAAAGCACATAAAGTGGGCAAAAAACAAAACAAAACCAAAAAAACCCCAAAACAAAACCAACAATAACTGCAACAACAGAATACATGTGGATAAAGGAAAATATTTCTTACAATATCTCCAGAGTGTCTCGGGTTCCCTGCTACAAACGTGACAGACACAACATCACCCTGAAAATCACATTAAACATTTAAGATTAAATTTGTTCACATAAAAGTAGGTGTCATCAGCATATCGGTGGATTCTGATACTAAGATACTCTGGTTTGTTGAGCTCCAAGGCTAGCAAATGAATGTGATGCTGAAAACATGAAGGTAACATTAGCAGCAGTTCACATGTAGCTAGCACAGACCTTTGCTTTTTGTGATTAAAATTACTTCAACAGCCTCCAGCTCCATCATTTTCAAGTTAGAGCTGGAGGCATAGACTCAATTAATGTTGATTGATTAATGTTGTAACTTACTGCTGCCAATTAAAACTTCTCACCCAGCAGCAGTGGACAACTTGCAGATGTAAATGTGACTTGTCTTGTAGTGAATAACAAATTCACAAACGACTAAAATAACATGAAAAGCAAACATAGTAATGTCAGCCTAACAAGAAGGAAATTACCAACAGTCAGCTTAAGTACTTCAGTCCTAGTACTGAGCCCCAGGGAACACTATAGGATTGTGAAGGTGTGTTTCCTACCTGTCTGTAAATGGGGTAAACCTGCTGCAGGACGTCTCCAAAGCTGGTATTCACTGGATTTTTGTCAAAGAGTGCTGGAGGCACAAAATTAAATAGTTTCTCTGTAAAGAAGGGAGGCTCAGGACCAGCCGGCAGCTCAGATACTCTGTCCTAAAAGCAGAAAAACACATTCAGTATCACCAACAGAGCTGCAGTGATTTAAGAACCCATCTCCCACACTGTATTGCCAAAGCTTCACACTGCAGAGAGAGGGTCCTCTATTTACATTTTATCAAATACAATTACATTTAATCAATTTTACTTGAATCACCAATTCACAACAGTCATCTCAAGAGACTTTCTATAGATAGGTAAAGATCCTATAATAATACAATTGCAGGCCACATGACTGAACACCCACATTACCTCCAGATATTGAACATGCATTATATAATCAGTCTATATACAGGTGAAATATTTTCCCTACAACCTTATCAGCAGTTAAACGTTACAAAACTTTGTAAAATGTTTTAAAAATAAACTAAACATCTGTGTTCTTTTTATGTGTGTGAGGGGTGTAATTTATTTTCCTGTACAAACCTCAGTGACACATTTATGTTTAGGCAGTTGAGTTTAGTTGTTCTATCTTACAGGTAGCTGCACAGGATGTTATTACAGACTGATTTTTATGCTGGAAACCTGCTCTAACATGTTCTAACCATTTCTGTGTCACTGAGTGACAGTGATTTTTTATTTTATTTTATTTTATTTTGTGGTGCCGAATTCAGTGTTGCTTCACCATAATTTACAATGTGCACAGAATAATTCTCCTGCTGAAATATTCTTTTAGTCTTATTTTTTTCTCTATTGTGTTGTGAGAGAAAATGGGTCTCACACTGCAGCTTGTTTCAGAGCATGAAACTGGATGTGAGCTCTTTACTAAAACTTTAGTCTGTGTTCTTTCTGAACTAGTTTTCTTTTACTAAATGCTATGACCATTGAGGGAGGACCAGCGTGACCCCATATTTCAGGTGGATTGTGCTCATTCGTATAAGGTGTAATCCAACCATAATCCAACCATTCACACCTGAGCAATGGCTCTGGCCAGACCTCTGTACTTTTGCAGGTAGGCACTGAGCGTGTGCGGCCCGTATATGGTGGAAGCGCCTTCATACCGCTGCACCTAAAAAAGAGGTAGTCAGAGTAAGTTTTCAGCCTGCTAAATGTCCAGTTTTCTTTTTTTAATATTTCTTTTTTGCATTTTCAATCTTTATCAGATACTACAGTACAGAGAATACACAGGAAAGCAGGGAGAGAGTCCCACATACCATTATCTCATTTACGTTTTACTCCCTTACTAATTTTACTCTGTGAAATTAACCTTAAAATAAAGAATTTGAGATCTTTCTCTAATTCTGACTAGTTTATGTCCAGTTTAATTTATTTACACATTGATTTTTTTTTTTACAGCTTAGCAGATGGTTCTAAACACTACAGCTCTCATGAGCATCAGCTGTTGTGTACCTGGTATTCTTCATAGGTGGCGATGTAATGAGTGTACGTGTTACTGAGGCCTGCAATCACCACCTCCATGTCCTTCAGTGTTCTCTCTGATGCCAGCTCCTGATACACAGTAACAACACAGTGATGACAACATTCTTAACAACATAATTATAATGCTAATATTTTTACATGACACGATGTTTCTCTTCATGTTGTTTCTCACCTCTTTGACAGCTTCTCGTAACCTCCTCCCCGACATGGTGCTGTTAAAGACACGCACAGGCAAGCAGAGCATCATCAGTGTTTGTAATTAGTTGTGTTGTTCTTGGCTGTATTAACAGTTGTGTTGGTAAAACGTTACGTCATTTCTCCAGGAACAGCTACAACAGCCACAGATCCGATGGTGATCATCTGAACATCCACAATCTGAGGATGCCAAGGCAGAGGCGAGTTCATCTGCACACACAAGCACACCGTGGCAGTCTCTTTATTCGTTTTATTTAATTAATTCTCAAGAATTACCACTTTTCAGATTTGATCTGCTTCCATGAGATTTGTTTTGTGCCCTGTCCTCTTTCAGTTAAGCCTCATATAAGATCAATTTTCCTGAGGTTTTGAGGTAGCTGGACCTCACAGCACTGACAAGCAGGTGTTCTTTCCTGAAACTTCAAATGAAGGTTGTGAGGAGTTTGATGAAGCACTACGACCAGCTTTGGAGTGTATAACGTCAGATTGTGGTCATACAATGAGTTTTTCAAAGTGATCATGCAGAGAAAAAGTCGTTTTTTGTGGTGCTCAGATAACCTAAATGTTAGATCCCTGTTCAGTGATCAGACTACATTTTTACTTTAAGCAGTTTGTATGTGTGAGCTTATTTTAATTTTTGCCTCACCTCCCCGGTGCTGAACAGGATCGGTTTGGGATGATGACATTTTGTTGTCTGACTGGATGGCTTGCCAAGCAAAGCATCTCTGATCCCATCCCAGAATGGGTCTCCTTCCACAGCACCTTCACACACAGACACAGACACAAGTTTCTCTCTGCAAGAGCCCAATCAGAGCGTGGCAGCTCAGTGTGAGTTAAGTGATCGTCGAATCACCTTGAGTGAAGTTCAGGTCTCCTCCTCCATCTATTGTTCCTGCTGCAAAACTGTGACCCAGAGCTGGCTTACATGTGCTGCCCTGAACACACAAATAGAGGAACACGTGCAGCATGAACGCATAGTCAGCTTATATGCGAGGAACATGTTAACAGGATAACATATGAACCTGTTTGGAGGCAAAAAAATGGCTGTACAACTTCCTCTCTGAGCCCCATTTTTATCATATTTGTTTCACGTTTAAAAGAAACTAACACTTCTGAGGTAGGCCTGGGGTGGAGGCTGTTGTTCCAGAGAAGGTAGTGTTGCCACTACGCTATTGGTCCCTCTCTGTGTGTTGTGTGTGTGTTTGTGTGTGCACACTGACCGTGTGTGTCTCGTTGATCTGAACAGTCACATCAGTCATGTTGACCCACTGATGAGCATACTGAATGGAGCCGGTCACCTCCTCGACTGCATTTGCATATAGCTCCTGCAGAGGGCAGCACCACAAGCACACAGGCATCCAGGAAGTGAGTGCAAAGTGAAAGTACAGAAATAACAACGGTTCTTCGTGAGGGCAGGTTTTTGTCCCCATAAGGACTGAGGAGAGTCCCCACAGAGCTCATGATGCAATGAATACAAGTGCTACACTTTTCATATTTTTATTTAAATACACAATGCAATCTTTTTTCTGAAGTTTACAGTGTTTCTTTACTGAACCCAGCAGACTCAGAGGGGGGCGTACCTTTGCCTTCAGGTAGATGCTGTGTCCGATGATCCGAGTGCTCTCAAACATGTCTTTTCCAGGTCCAAATGCCTGACACATTTTAGTCTGACAGACACATATTTATTGTTTACCATCTGCAGATTTTATTAAGCATACTAACAAGTGTGTGTGTGCGTGCGTGTGTGTGTGTGTGTTTACCCCTCCTATGGGACAGGAGCTGTTCAGGTAGTCACAGGGAAGCCCAGTGTTCACGCAGTAAGGTCCTCTGGTGTTTGGGCTGACATCACCGAGGTTACTGGAGGAAAAACCAGCAACGAAACTTCCCTGAGACACACACACACACACACACACACGCACGAAGACAACCCCATTAAAAGAGATTTTTGTGTAAAATATAAATCTGTAAAGACAACAGCGAATGTCACATAAATCTAGCTGTTGTAAAGTATGAAATGAAAAGTGCACAGAGACCTTAATATCCCCAAACATACAATAATAACTGGTAACCTGTTCTTTGAAACACTTTGTTAAAAAAAATGGCAACAAAGATAAAGATTTTAATGTTTCTTTTTCTAGTCATTGTTTGCTTTGTGTTAAAATCATATTAAGTGAATCAATGAGCTTTAAGAATGTGCTCTGAGTTTGATACAGCGCCTTCAGGTCACCTGTCCAGGTAGCTCTCCTGGGTTCTTGTCCTGCTCCAGCAGGTAGGAGGCGTAGCCCATGTTGTCGCTGCTCACCATGCGGTTGGTGTAGTTCATACTGACGGCGTGGACAGCGAACCAGCTGTCAGCAGCAAAGCACAATAATAACGATGATAATGATAAATTTTATTTATGTGCAAAGACTGCAGCTCAGAGTTTTTACATGTTGAACGAATACCTGCATGAAACAAAGACCTGGTGATAAAACACAGATGAAGGACTTTGTACTAAATAAAATATAAAATATGAGAATTGCTCTCAGAAAATTGAAAAACCTGTTTTTTGGTTACTAACAAAAACCCAACATATATAGATTTAAATCACGAAAACAACACCATATTATTATTATTATTATTTTTAAAGGAGTGTTCTGTGTGTTTTTACCTGATCATACCGATCCCATCTCCATCCAGATCAGTGAACTTCAGCACCAGCACCTGTTTGTCTGTGTTCCACTTATACCTGAAAACATGAGTAACGCTCGTCAGAACCAAACAGAAGGAGGAAAGTTTGGCGTGTTACAGATTTAGTATGTCTGACACTGCTGACAGAGCATCGTGAGCTTTTTTAGGAATGCCTGCGCATTCCAGTCGGCCAATTATGTGACAGCAGTGCAGATGAGGAGCTGTAGTTCCTGTTTACATCACACATCACTGGTCGGATTGTTTGTGAGACTTTATGAAGCTTTTAATTTCCTGTATTTTCTCCTCAACAGTCTCTAAGGTTCACTGAGAATGGAGGAAAAAAGCATCCAGGCTGTAAAGCCTCAACATTGTCAGTAAAAAACTGAAGCGTTGACGTTCATCATTCAAACAGAACAGGACTTCCCTCTAAATGTGCCCAATTTGACATGCTTCTTAACCTCTCTTTAACCAGGATGACGTGATTGTTGAGATTAAAAAGCTCTTTTGCAAGAGTGTTCTGTTCAACACAGACAGCATTACAAATGTAAGATTTCATATGTGATACATTTGACATTCATAAATGTATTATAGTTCACATGCTCACTATTTGTCTGTGTGTACCTGCGTCTCTCCTTCTCTGGGTTGTTCAGGTATGAGTGAGGGCTTCTGTTCAGGCTGCTGTCATCCAGCTCTCCTCTGTTCCTGAAGATCCTCCCGGGCTTCATGTTATCATGGGCTATGTCTATACTCTGGGATCAAGGTTAAAATTACAAGTACATAATTAATCAGTCTACCTTGCCATCATACTTTTCTGACAACAAACACTTCTAATAAAGATGAACATGTAAAAGTGCATTCTCCAACCCTCCTCGATCTATCCCTCATCTCTTTGCTGCTGCAGTTTCTACAGCTGCCACCAGATGTCACCAAATCAATTTACTGGCAGTTTAACACAAAAGCTTCTCAGCTCCTCATGTTTCACATGTTCATGACAAAATGATCCTCACCAAATCTGTTATCTTTTCTTCTTAGATTTTTTTTTCCAGATTTTCTTTTTAGATTTTTCAGATTAACAACAGTATAATCATAAACATGGTGCCCCCCCCCCCAAAAAAAATAGGGCAAGAGGCAGGCTACGCGCTTCGTGTTGTAAGGTAAAGACCCTACAATAATACAGAGAAAACCCAACAATCAAAACAACCCCCCTGAGCAAGTACTTGGCAACAGTGGGAAAGAAAAACTCCCTTTTAACAGGAAGAAACCTCTAGCAGAACCAGGCTCAGGGAGAGGCAGCCATCTGCTGTGACCAGTTCGGGGTGAGGGGAGAGAGACAGGACAAAAGACACACTATGAAGCGAGACAGAGATTAATAATAACTAATAATTAAATGTAGAATGGTGACTAAAGAGACCAAAAAGAGGTGAATGAAAAAGAAACACTCATCATGGGAACCCCCCAGCAGCCTAGGTCTATTGCAGCATAACTAAGGGAGGGTTCAGGGTCACCTGATCCAGCCCTAACTATAAGCTTGATCAAAAAGGAAAGTCTTAAGCCGTTATACACTGTATTCGGTGTGTAAAAGCAACACGAAATTCCAAATCTTTCGGATGCGAACTTGTCGTGTAACCTACACACAGACCGGACATGTTGCATTTTTGCGAATAAATCGTCCTCATAAAACCCACGGTGAAAAAAATGAAGTCAACATCAAGCGATGATGTAATGAGGTCCTGATGTTTCTAAACAAGAGAAGGAAGAAACAGAGATTCTGGGTTCATCCAACTCTCATGAGAAAGCAGCAGCAGGGAGAGTTTCATGGTTTAATCCTGGAGTTGAAGCTGCATCCCGGCCACTTTTGCACATATTTCAGGATATCAGGGGGCAGTTTAAACTCTTGTTGGCAGAGTTGGGGTCACATGTGAGTCAGCAGAGAATAACTTAAGAGAGCGGACTGACCCGGAGTAGTGTCTAGCTGTGTCTCTGATGTAAAACAGTATGATTTTACTGTTCCCACATCACTGTATATTCAGTATATCGGTGCGCGTTTTGAGCTATGAGCACACATGTTGCTAAATGCAGGGCTCTGATTGGTCAGACCTGTTTATTCACTTGCTAAAATTAGAAAAATCAGCTGCAAATTTGTCCCGTGAAATAACGCGGATGGTGTGAACGGCTGCATTAAAAACAGGTGAGTCTGAAAAATATTTTTAATGCACAAAACATTCACATGAAATTTATGTGCCCAGTGTGTAAAGGTCTTAATCTTAAAAATAGAGAGGGTGTCTGTCTCCTGAATTCAAACTGGGAGATGGTTCCACAGAAGAGGGGCCCGAAAGCTGAAGGCTCTGCCTCCCATTCTACTCTTAAGTATCCTAGGAACCACAAGTCTGTCAGCAGTCTGACAGCATAGTGCTCTATTGGGATGATATGGTACTATGAGGTCTTTAAGATAAGATGATGCCTGATTATTCAAGACCTTGTATGTAAGAAGAAGGATTTTAAATTTGATTCTGGATTTAACAGGGAGCCAGTGAAGAGAAGCCAATATGGGAGAAATATGCTCTCTCTTTCTAGTCCCTGTCAGTACTATAGCTGCAGCATTTTGGATCAGCTGAAGTTTTTTCAGGGAGATTTTAGGACAGCCTGATAATAAAGAATTATAATAATTCAGCCTAGAAGTAATAAATTCACGAATTAGCTTTTCAGCATCACTCTGAGACAGGATGTTTCTAATTTTAGAAATAATGTGCAAATGCACAATATCCAGGTCTTTATGTCTTTAAGTCATTCCTGCATGTTTAATCTGGCTTCATGGATAGATACAGTTCAATATAATACAGGCATGTATAGCATGTATAGTGTAAATACTGTAGAATTGTTCCTAGCACAGAACCCTGTGGAAGTCATTACCCAGAAAAATCATCTGGGACTAAATGATATTTGAATTTCATTAATTCCTGTCCAAAACTCCTGAACTTTATTACTCGACCATAAATCATGGCATAAGTGATACTCCTCATGTTTCATCGCCAGCAATTAGATGTATCTTTTAATCTATGTCCAATAGAAGTAATATATAATCTTTAATTTCTTCACATTATTTTAATGTACCTAAATATCTTGTCCTATTCTTCAGTATCCCATTTCAATCTCTCGTCTTGAGCTGAAAAAGCTCCAATATTCAGTAGCAGAAGAATTTTTGGATATTAACAGGTCAGAGTTTACTTTGGCTCATCAAAACACACTCAGTAATATACACATGCAGGTACACACCTTGACAATGCCGTTGACCAGCGGCTCGATAGCAGCCTTCATGTACCCGCTTGTGATCATGAACAGCGTGTACTGGAAATATCCGCCGGGTCCAGAGTGAGTGTGAGTCCCACTCAGAACCACGTTATCCTGCCGGTACAGATCCCCGTACTTCACCTGCAGTGCCCGCAAAACCTACACACACACACACACACACACACACACACACACACACACAAAGAATGATGTACAAGAGCAGCAGAGATTAGAGTATACTGTCTACACTCGTTTAACAGACCTTTAAGCATCTCATCTTATGCTAATGCATCATCTTTAGTGACAACAACAATAATAACAGAGAAAATATAGTGTGAGGTTTGCTGAAGAAAAGCCCAGCTATGCAGGGCCAGAAGTCAGGTTGCACCTAAGCGGAGAAGGCAGCATCAGGATAAGCATCCAGTGTAAAAGCTTTGACAAATCAAACATGCAGATAATCAAGAACTGAGTCCCTCAGAGAGACAGCTCAGTTTGAGTGATTTGGAGACAAAGTTAGACAGGCAAGGCTGAGATAGTTTGGACATGTGCAGAGGAGGGATAGTGGATCTACTGGACAAAGGATGTTGAAGATGGAGCTGCCAGGCAGGAAGAAAAAGGAAGACCTCAGAGAAGATTAGTGGATGTAGTGAAGGAGGACATGCAGAGGGTTGGTGTGACAGAGAAGGATGCTGGGATAGGGTGAGATGGAGGCCCGTGATTTGCTGTGGTGACCCCTAGAAAGACCAGCTGAAAGAAGAACATTTTTTGAAGTAAAACCAATATTTGGATAAGAATTGTGTGTTTGTGAGTGTGTGTGTGTAGTCACCTCGAGTCGGAGCCTCTGTGAAACCATTCCTATGTCCGCGGTGACGAACACAACTCTCCGCGTCCCGTCATCGATGATGAAAGCTCTACTGTACAAACGGGTGTGTATGCCTGCAGCCATCTGCTGAGGGTTTGCATAACCCATCTAACACACACAGATACAAACAGTGTGATCTTCTTAGCAGGTAAAATTCATGATGATAAAAGTGAAGTTGGAGCTGCACGATGAGCTGGAACCTCTCTCTTATCCTACAGTTATTTTTATTCAGTCCCTCTAAAGCCACTGAAGTCTCTGTGAGCAGCTCCTGTTTGCAGTGAGTCACAGATGTTCAAATAAACATTACTGCAATACTGAACAAAACCTAAACACAGACAGATCCTCATGCAGAGTGTGGTCTGTCCATCTTTTGGGTTTTTTGGGGGATTTTGGGGAGTTCTACTGGCTGGACTTCAGAGGTAATCGTGATGTGAAAGTCATGCTGGGTATAAAAGATATGTTTCATGTCTGTGAATTCAACACAAACACATTTTTATCATGTTGAATTCATTCTTTCATAAATGTCCAGTTGGACTAAAATATGTTGTCCTCCAGTCCAGGAGCCCGTTGGCTGATGGCTGATGGTCTGATAGCTCGTATCTCAGGGGTTTGGTAGTAGGCTTCTGGTTCTGTTTGCGTGTCATGATTTATGAATGTAGGTACATTTTTAGAAAGGAACAAAAAGCTAAACCAGGGAAAGCAACAGTGGATTTTTTCAAGGTTACACTTCAGCAAATCCAGTCAATAATCCAGTCCATATTTTGTTCTCCATGTGGGTTATTGAGCTTCATCCAAACAAAGCCTCCCTGAACATGATTGGTCAACAGGACTCAGACAACAAAGAGAAACCAGAAAGCTTCTGATAATTAGGCCCTTTGTAACAGATTCGACATGTCCATATTCAAAAATTTGTTTATGCTTATTCAGCATTCAGCAGGGAGACCATAAAGATTATCAGTCCAAACACACCCAAATGGAGAACAGCTGCAGACTTTGGAGTTTGTTCTCTGCAGGTCAGACATCCACTGCTCAGTCAGGATATTTACTGTCCAAAGAAGCATGTTGTTTCCATCTGCAGTTATTTCTATCTGGGAAGTTCTGGGTCTGCTCAGTTCTATGCCTGAGAGCAGCAGTGAAGCTACATCCACTCTACCTGGTGTTTACTACCAGGCCATATGTCAATCATCAGTAGCCAGTGCTCTAATTGGTAGTTGCTTCAGGTATTTTTTTTTAAACCTTTATTTTACCAGGTAAAAATGTTTGAGAACTAGTTCTCATTTATATTTATAAACACAACCTGGCCAAGAGGCCCCAATCAAATCAGGTCCAGGTATTCATCAGGAAGTTGAGAAAAGTTGTCGGGTCCTGTACATTTCCCATCACACGCAATAATTTTTAGTTGCCTGAATTTGTGGAATGTCATTCACTTTGTGTGGTCTCTGGTTGCCGTGTTGCTTCCAGTGTGAATGCAGTTTGAGAGCCCTCAGAGAAGAGAGCAGTTTTCAGTGAACAGATCAGACACTGGCTGAATTAGAAACAGTTTGAAAGGTAGAGCTGGGGTGGAAGTGGGTTGCAAAGTGGCAGAGGCAGCAGCAACTGTCAGCTGAAGCAGTGTACGAGCTTTGTGAACTGGATGTGTAGAAGCTGAGCCATCAGCTGATGATCTGCCAGGATCGTGGATGAGCGTGACTTTGTGACCTGTCTGAACTATTGTTGTGCTTAAATGAGCTGCTGTATGATTCTAGTTGTCAAACTGCTTTTCTCTTCAGATGTAAATGGACTGGAAGCTCTTCTTTGTATATTTCAACTGTGAAAAAGATGATCACTACCTTGGCTAAATTTAACATCCTCAGCTCTTCTCAAGGGTTTGGTGCTGAGAACTGGGCCCATCTTTGGAAGTGTACTCAGGGTCATTCTCAGGTGTTTCAAACCCTCTTGCTACCTTAGCAATCATCCAACAGCACCTCATGGTCAACAGAAGATGAGAACCGCATGCTGTGAGCAACACCTTTACATGCACATCTAACCCCCGTCAGAATCAGCTGATTTTTCTGTACAATAACGTCAGTACTTCTAATGAAGCAATGCAACATGTTGACACTCATAACATCAAAACTGTCAGCGTTACAGGCCCTCAAAGTACATAGATTTGGGCTGACATTTGCTGCTTATATTTTCCAGCATTTTTAATCCTTCATAACTTCATAAGTTAGGAGATATCCACATAAAAACAGCTTTGTTAAAAAATGCAAGCAAATCAATTTCACACTCACTCCAAGAGTCACAGTCTAAAGACTAAATTTGCTTTTTTAAGCATGATTTTGGTCTCTGGGCAGCTGTGATGGATCTATCAGTCTGAATAAACTGCAGCAGTTTGATGTCTGGGACATAGAGGAGCATGTAGAACCTATGACAGCTCTCCTTTTTACCTACATTTGATGCCAGAGTAAACTTCCATTTGCAGAATGTTAAAATTAAGATGATATTTACCCAAGCAACTAAAGTGATCTCTATAAACGTGAAGTTTGTAAGTTTAACTTTGATCTTTTGCTGATGTCATTAGTGACCTGCCCAGTCTTTATAATCATGTGTTTTCCCAGCTGGTCATCATGAGCATCAGAAGCTTACATGGTGCCATAAATACATTCCTGAAGAACATAAAATGTCAATCTGAGAGTCAGAATCCAACCCAAAACTTGAAAAATGAAAAGAGAAGTTGAATCAGACTCTTTCCAGATCGTATCGTCTGGTGGATCAAAATATCATGGTACTTTTCTGATTTCATAATTCTGCTTTTGACAAGATGTCCAACACCACTGGCTGGAATGCAGCTCCAAATCATGGCAGAGCCTCCACCGTGTTTCACAGATGCCTGCAGACACTCACTGCTGGACCTCTCTCCTGATCTCCTCCACATACTGATGATGATTTAAACCAAAAATTTCATATGTGGCTATATCAGACCTGCCACTGATTTTAGTACAGTTCTTGTGTAATGTGGCATACCTCAGCATTTCCTCCCTGTTTCCCTTCCTTAAGAATGGCTTCCTGACAGTCGCCCTTCTACTGAAACATTTCTGGTGAGGCTTCAATGAACAGTAGATGGATTGCTGAAGGTCCAGATGCATCTCTCATCTGTGTCAGGTCTTTGCTGGATTTTTTTCCTGTTTCTTAAGGACGTGACTTTCAGATACTGTTCATCTGTTTTAGAAGATTTGATTTTTAGGTCTCACTCTCACAGTTTCCTCAGATTTTTAAGCACACACTAAACACCATGCTGAAATATGCCATGTTTTTAGCTAACAGCTCTTTGGGAATCACCTTGTTGGTGCAAAAATCCTATCTTATGCTGTCAGACTGTGTTATCTTTGGCATTTTTCATAGATTCATCTAAGTAAATGGGAACAAATGATGTGTTTTGTGAAAGGCTGCAGGTAACAAAGTGCCTAAAGATAGAATTTAAAATTGGTTCTTTGCTCAACTGTCTGTTATATGTCAACACAACACAACAAGAGCAACTTAAAAATTACAAGAAGGTTTGACTCCTTTGGAAGCAAAATATAAAGAAATTGGGGGAAGCTTGAGACCTTTGCACAGTACTGTATGTGTAAGTCCACATAGGTAATACAATGCTTTAGCAGCTAAGATTCTGACTTCGTGTTAGACACAGCATGGCAAAAGTCTGCAATGGCAGCATCAGTGTCTGAGGAGCTTTGGGTACTGACCAGAGGAACATCAGCTGGTGGTCCGGTGCAGTCGGCTCGGCCCACTCCGATCAGGTAAGGTGGGTGCTGAGGCTCTGGATCTAATAGGACAACAGAGAGTTTAAAGGACCACACTGCTGCACTTCAGTTTGTCATTACTTTAGTTCTTTTGGTGTTAAGATTTTGGTAAAATCTTTTATATTTTCCAATTTTCTCGATAGTCGTGCACAGTAAAAATGTACCCTGTTTTATTTGAGTATAATTCATCAAAAAGTCAGACAAACAGCTTCATGATAGTTTGACTAAAAGCACTGACAGGCAGCAGTTTGAACCATAAATAATTAAATGTTAATCACATGAAAGCTAAAGTTCAGTATTTTTGTTATTAGCAATAAATTCCATTCCCATTCAGCCTCAAACCAACAGTGTTTGTTCAAATGCAGAAATGAAGACTCAATAAACAACTAAACAGCATATCGATGGAAACAGTTCAGGAGCTGCTTTGGTGCGACGTTAGCACATTTACTAGTTTCAACTACTAAAAACTTGATGATTTTTATTGTTTGAAAATGTCCGATTCCAGTTTAGTTTTGACTAATTTCATTGTGAGCTTTAGTTGGTGATGAACATGGGTAGTATTTGTTAGAGGTAGATTGAAGACGTTTAGACCTGGTATTAAACTCCCCGTCACACTGTGTAAAGATCACAGTCTCAATTAAAAAACATAAAAGACTTTCCTCTGTGTTTTTAGCTTTTACTCTTGTAAGTGCTCCACATCATCCTGGCTGCTTTGCATTTTTTATAGTTTATATTTTATCATTTGACTAAAAAAAATTTTTCTGCTCATTTTTTTAAATTGTGTGATTAGTTTTAGTTTACTATAATAACCTTATTGATGGTCACATTTGGATTAAAGCTGAACATGACAAGCACAGTACTTATAAAAAAATGAGCACAACACAAACAAAAGGAAAACATGAGGATGGACATTTCATGGATTGGAATTGTCAAATGAGAAAATCTTCCCTCAGGTTAAGTTTTGTTGGAGCCACCGGATGGTTTTCCTGCACAAATGACAGATTCCTGTTCAGTCCCACAAACGTCTTTTCATTCTTCCAGTTTTAATCGCTCTAACTGTAACTGCTGCTCAAATCTAAAACAGATTGAGACATTTGTGGATTTTCATGCATGAAAGAAAGTTTCCTATTAACTATTATGTTTATATGTTATTGCTAAGCATTAATATCCCAGCTGTAAAGTTTGTAGGTTAGGCATGACATGCAATTGGAATAAAGGTACTTTTTTATTTTAAGTTTATAAAAATGTTTGAATCTACGAAGTGATCTTATTACAAACAAGATGAACATTTGATGTTTTATAGAGTAATCAGCCACCTGTGTGTGCGTTCCTGGTAGCCAGCAGTACAATCAGGATGATGCTCACGGCGGTCATGAGGCTGAAGAGGACGCCAAGTGTCACTTCCAGAGCAGAAAGACCACAACACACCGACTTCCTGCTTCCCATTCTGCCTGTCAGCACAAGAGACAACACATTTAAAATGGATTTTAGCTTTCATTGGTTCATAACATCAATAACATAGATACAACTATCCAGTGTTACAAATCTGTGAGGGGAACTGTAGGCGATATAAGATTCACATGTTTTCAATTAGTTGGATGAAAATCAGATGTGAGCATGTCAAAGTTTGATTTTCACCGCATGCTTAAGGAAGTGAATCGTAGCACGGGCAAACCAGCTTTCTGAGAACTTCACAGTAAAGAGTTGTTGATGCTCATTAGGCTAAAGAAAGGTTGCAGAATGATTTTTAAGAAAAAACTGGACTCGACCAATCTGCAGCCAGACACTCTGAAATTCAGTAAGCACCCACAGGAGAAGTCAACCGTGGACCAGCAGGACACAAGTCTTTCCATTAAAGAACAGTCAAAGAAGAAGAAAGATCTGATCCTAATCAGGATTAGAATCAACCCTCCCAAACCACCTGCATCTTACTCCAGAAGCTGTCCTGTTTAGGGGAATAAGACTCATTCCCCCAGTCTGTAGTGGTGGACTGATCAACATTTACAGAGACATTTAGCTGATGGACAAGGAGGTCCTAATGGATGCTGACAGCAAAGGTTTACAGACTTTTCCCCTCACAACTATGAAATATTGGCTTGTTTCCAGAACAAATAAACAGCTAAGTTTAATAGGTTTTTGATTGTTTGTTTAATTGGTTTCTCTTTATCTACTTTTAGAAAATCAAACATTGAGATTCAGATGAGAATCTAGATTAAAGGACACAACTCACCTTCAGTTGGTGGAGCTTCAGAGAAACGCAGTAGAGAAAGTGTCTGTGTGATCACCGAGCCTCTGATCTGACAGTTTTACAGCTCCCATTCTCCTGCTGACCAGAGCAGATCAGCTCTTATCTCAATGATAAACATGAGTTTGCAGGTAAAAAGCTCCAAAGGTTACCACCTGAGCAGCACACAAATGGTAAGTCAGAGATTCTGATCAGCGATTCCAGAGAAAAACAACCTGACAGGTAATAAGACAATAAATTTGCTCCACCTGTTATCAGATTATTACTTGTGGGTTTGATCTTCACTCATTACCTTGAAACCAGCGGTTAAACCTGTCTCAACTCAAGGTTCACTTAATGCTTATACTGCAGTTTTTGACCATGTCAGATGGTCTTCATCAGAACATTCACTGATCACAAAATAACAGGCATTTGAGAGGCATCCCACACTTCAAATGGGTTTCTTTTGACAGGGAGTGGGTATAGCAGAGCAAACAATTCCCTGACAAGCTTTCCATTGATAGAAAAAGGTTCCAGATATTTTGTTTGCTTTCACTTATCTTTAAATCCACACAGACCAAGTTTTGGGTCTGCCGGATGTATGTGATGTAACACATGTGACATGTGACACAATCCCATCATAATTAGAAGTACCTCTGTCTCTTTAAGCTGAAAACAAACAAACATTCCATCCATCATTTTTCTTTCACTGGGTCACGGAGGCAGAAGCCCAAGCAGGGAAGCCAGACCTCCTTCTCTCCACCCACCTCCTCCAGCTTAGGGGAACAACAAGTCATTCCCAGGCCAGCCAAGAGATATAATCTCTCCAGCGTTTCCTGGGTCTGCCCTGGAGTTTCTTCATGGTAGGACGTGTCTGGAACAACTCACCCAAGAGGCGCCCAGGACCAGAGGTGGCAAAAGTACAGACATTCTGTACTTAAGTAGAAGTAAAAATACTTTGATAAAAGTTAAAGTACTGGTTCAACTTCTTTATTTACGTAAAAGTAAAAAAGTACAGGCTCTGAAATGTACTCAAAGTAAGAAAGTAAAAGTAGCAGGTTGTATAAATGTTGGATTCAGTGAATGAATCTCAGCATCAGCAGCTTTGAGTCAAACTCATTTCTGCTACACTGATGTAACCTGTAACTGTGACCATGAACACAGCCTCTGTGCTCTGGTCCAACACAGAGCTTTACTGTAAATACAGTACAGCAAGCTGACCTGTTTATCACACACTACACTGCAGTATTTTCATACAATCTTTGAATTACACAAAGTCAGCATACCTCAGTTTGTTTTGCAGTCCTTACCTTTAAACCTAACCTTTCATCTTCCTCTCCTGTCCTCTTTCTCCACATCTTACTGAACTTCTCTCCCTCTCTTTTCTCTCCCTGGAAATACAGCAACTCTTCTTTTAGCTAACAGCCACACTGTGCAGATACTTTTATGTATTTGCTGATATTTGTTGAGCATTTAGAAACATTACATTTAAAATTAGTATTGGGAATAATACTACTTAATAATAATACTTAAATCCTGCATCCACTTTGCCTGGTTGAAATTTCTCATTCCCAAAAATGGGAGAAAATCGTGATAATGTCAGAGCCTCCCCCAGATATGCTTCAACATTAAAACAGACCCTTAAAGTATTCTTAAGATAAGGCTCTTTTGTTTGTTTAATTAATTTATTCTTATTTGCATATAGTATATGAGTTAAGGGGCACATTAATTAAATGTGATTCTATTGTCTCCTCTGTGAATCACCACCTTGTTGTGGTGGAGGGGTTTGTGTGCCCCAGTGAACCCAGGAGCTATGTTGTCTGGGGCTTGTCCCCCTGGTAGGGTCTCCCATGGCAAATTGGTCCTGGGTGAGGGTCCTGACAAAGAGCGGTTCAGAAGACCCCTTATGGAAATACCAACAAGGGAACAGTTTACCCTGCCCGGGATAGGGTTCCGGGGCCCCACCCTGGAGCCAGGCTTGGGGAGGGAGCTTGAGGGAGAGCGTCTGGTGGCCGGACATTAGTCCGTGGTTCAGCCATGTCTTAATTTCTCCAGCTGTCTCCGCTCCCCTAATCACCCTCCTGTGTATTTATTGTCTCCCTCTGTGTTTTGTCAGAGTGTCTGTCTAATTCCCTGCGGTCCTGCTTATGTTTCTGTTTACATTACAGTTCACCTTCCTTTTGTGTCTCCAGCTCCAGTACTCTTCAGCCCTAGTGTTTATTCCCAGTTTAGGTTCTGTAGTGAAAGTTTCAGTTTCCTTTTTTATTTTATGTTTCACTTTTTAAGCAATAAATAAATAAAGTTGGATGTAGCAAATAGGACACAAATTAAAACTCATATATGCAAATTAACATTTAATTAATTAACTTAAAAAATATATATCAGAAGATTCAAGAAACACTCCATTTTCAAAAAGTTCAAATTTTCTGGTAAGTGTAGAAGATAACAGAGGAAATAAGTCTGTGTAGGTTCTGGGGCTTGAAAAAGGGCGACTGGACTTCGTTTTGTTTCTTGAAGACATTTCCATCCCAAGGACAAAACCCAAACACAAGACAAGCAGATGTAATGTGTTCTTATATGGCCTTCTGCAGACACATGATTGTATCACATAAGAAGTTCAGAATTTTCAAAGAATTAACAAACCCTGGGTTACAAAATCTGTGAAATCCAGTTTATGGAATAAGAGATGTGCTTTCAAGCCTGGTTCTGTTCCTGATTTGTGTGTAGCCACTAAGGAGCTGAAAATGAACATTCTAAAAGCAAAACAGGAATATAAAAAGAATCTGGAGGTTAAAATGGCTGCAATTAACCTTTGCTCTGCTTGTATGAACGCCATAGCAGGTACGAGTAACCCCTGTAACAAAGGCACTGTCACTTTAGAGGATTTTCACTCAGACTCTGAATTAGCAAATGCTCTTAATCTCGATTTGATGTACTGGATTTTAGCAAAGAGAGGCAGAAAGTGAGTCATGAACTTGAAGACAGCCATCATTTTCATATTTAATGCACAGATATTGTGAAGGCCTTTTCTTCCATAAAGGCAAACAAGAGTCAGGGACCAGATAACATCTGTGGTCGTCTGCTCAAATCATGTGCCAAACAACTGTGCCTGATATTTCATTATATTTTTAATAAGTCTTTACAGACTCAGCATGTCCCCAAATGCTGGAAGGATGTTGTAGTCGTCCCTGTTCCAAAGATTAACTGCCCAAAAACCCTGAATGATTTTAGACCCATTGCACTGACATCCACTGTGATATTTGAAAAATTGGTGAGGTCTGAAATGTTAAAGAAGACAGAGTGTGACCTGGATCCTCTGCAGTTTGCTTATAAGGGTGGCTGTAGCTCATGAGGTAGAGCAAGTCACCCACTAATTGGAAGGTTGGTGGTTTGATTCTGGGCTGCATGCCACAACATCCTTGGGCAAGATACTGAACCGGAAGTTGCTCTCTGACGCAAGCATTGGAGAGCAATGTGTGAATGTTAGACAATAAAAGCACTTAGCTTACTTACTCATGGAAGTGCTTGTATGAATGGGTAAATGTAAATGTGTTGTATTAGATTAGAAAAGCACTATATAAGAACTAGTCAATTTACCATAGACCCCACCGAGGAGTTGAGGATGCCACAGTCAAACATATAAATATATCTTGGCATAATTATTGACAGTAAACTGACTTTTGAGGCAAGCTGTGTATAAAAAAAGGGAACCAGCATCTGCATTGCCTAAGAAAACTATCATCTCTTAATACTGACAAAACACTGCTGACCCTGTTTTATCTGCTTTTATTGAATCGGTTTTGTCCTTTTGCTCGGTGGCCTGGTTCAGTAATCTGTCTCTTAAAAATAAGAATTACATGATCCAAATAGTGAAGTGGTCCAGTTCAGAGTCTCTGTACTCCAGGCAGGTACAGAGGATTTCTGGATCAGTCTTAAAGGACACTTCTCACCCTTTGCACTGTGAGTTCCAACTTCTCCCGTCAGGACGCAGATATAAAATGCCCAAATGTAAAACAACTACAAAACAAACAACTTGTTCTACAGCTATAAGTTTTAACAAATTTTAACCCCATGCTTTTTTTATGCTCTTATTATGTTTTATGTCTCTCATCATGTTTTGTTTTTGTTTGTTTTTTATTCCATTTGTTCTTATATGTGTTTGTTTTTAACATGTTGTGTCTTAGCTTTTTTAATCATGTCTGTATTTTTATGGGCTAACTCACTACCCTGCACGACAAATTTACCTTTCGGGTACAAATAAAGTAACTTGAACTTGAACTTGAAGCAATGTAGTGCGTGCTGTCCGGTGCAGCAAAGATTGCTCGGACCTCTACATTGGAGAAACCAAACAGACTCTTCACAAACGAATGGCATAACATTCACATTGTGGACCAGGGAGACAGACAGTTTAAAAGAGGAGTATAAGAAGCATCTATGTCCACTGCGAACAACCATCACTGAACAGAGGAGGTGGATTACGTCACCAACTCCCCCCCCCCATTTACAATGCTGTCCTGAGCTCCCTCCCCAGGTGCCTCAACCCCCCGTGCACATGAACAATAGTGGGTCACAACCACTTCCAGGGAACTACACCCACTGGGGTTTAAATACCTGGGTCTCTCCACCTTTTGGTTTGAGAACTGAAGAAGCCTTTCGGATGAGAGGTGAAACCCCTTAAGAAACAAAAAGAAGTCCAGTTGCCTTTTTTCAAGCTCCAGAGATAAAAAAGGAAATCACTTCCTTAAATTTAGCTACAACAGATATATCTGCTAACATATTCATCCTGCTGTTACCAGGTCTCTGTAAGGCAGAATAAATCAATATGTTGATCAATTACCATTTACTAACAGGAACTAACAGAGAAGAGAAAGACCTAATATTTAATAACCCACATTTCAAAGTTTTACTCTTTGGTGCAGTTGAGGATGATATTTTCTTTTTTCTTTGTGGATTTTTATGCTTAAAGTGTTTGTTTTTTTTTTTACTGATTTTTGGTTTGTTTTTTGGTGGTCTGGGAGCAGACACAGTCTCTATGAGGAATGACAGAAGGAGGGACACTGCAGAGAGGTGTGTGAGACTGAAACTGTTGATCGGTTCAAATCATTCACAAATAATGAAGAACAAATACACATACACAGCTTTCAGGTTTTCGCCGCTAGCAGGGAGGGAGCATGCCTCTTCAAGCACCGAGACAGAAAAAGAAATTCTCTGCTCTTTACTCAAACAGGAAGTGGTCTCTCAGAGTCCGTTCCCTCCATGCACGGTTTTTATTCAGAACTTTCAAAGTAAGGGTCATGTGGTGTATCATCCATGACTCCACACTAAATGCAGTTCAAAGCAGGTAAGTAACATTGGAATGCATTCGCATGGTTTCACACAAAGATGACACTTTTACACCCAGTTCCTTCCTGGC
Organism: Pterophyllum scalare; assembly: GCA_024447675.2. NCBI lineage: Eukaryota > Metazoa > Chordata > Actinopteri > Cichliformes > Cichlidae > Pterophyllum > Pterophyllum scalare. The sequence goes on along the minus strand of JAMQGT020015224.1, from coordinate 98,386 downwards.
TCCTTCCCAGGCTGGTATGGTAATAAAGAAACTCGGGAATGTGAACAAGGCTTTTATGTTTGCTCTGTGAGAACTCAAACAATGAAGTAAAACCTTCAGTGCCCTTCTGAAAGAAGTGACACTAAATCTCCTTATTTAAGTAAGGAGAAACAACAGTATATAAAACAAGATGAAACATATACAAAAGATATGATAAAATACAGAAAACATGTTAATATACCTAACACTGTGCTCTGCGTGCCCGTGCAGGCAGGCTCATTAGTGAGAGGTTTCCATGCGGCAGCTCCTGGAAACTGAAGCTTTCTAAAGAAAACAAATCTCTCAGTGTAAACTGAAGCAGTCAGATACAAGTTCAAATAATGGCAACAAAATCCCTCCTTAAACTGGTTATTATAGTTCAGTCATTAGATGATTAATTTGGACAGTTACTCTGGAATGAATCAATAAAACAGACATGTGACAGGTGCATAGGCACAATGGGAGCAGTTAATTTCCTGAGAAATACTTCCTGCACATAAACACTTCAGGGCATTGTGGAAACTTCTGCTGAATTTGGCAGAGACAAAAACATTCTCCATAAAATTACTGAGAACAGACCTGTTTACTGTTTGTCTGTCTTATCTGGAATAGCAGCTGTTATTCCAGTGAAGCTGCACTCTCTAATCCTGAAGATATCCAATCAGAAACAAACTGCACTGACACCACATTTCTATTTAGAATCCTTTTGGGTTTAACTGCTGGAAAAGATGTAGTAATTTCCATTCACATGCAACTAATAATCTGTAATCTGTAGTCAAACTTATTTAAATGGATTTCTGGCAGTGGAATATTCTCACTGGCCACTTTATTAGTTACACTTTGCAAGCACTGGTTTGGGCCCCTTATTCCTTCAGATCTGTTTAATTCTTCATGGTTTAGATTCAACAAGCTGCTGGAAACATTTCTTAGAGATTTTGGTGCATGTTGACGTGACAGCCTCACACAGCTGCTGCAGATGTGTCGGCTGCATCCATGATGAGAATCTTCCGTTCCACCACATTCCAAAGGTGCTCCGTTGGACTGTGATCTGGTGAGTGTGCAGACCATCTGAGTACAGTGAACTCATAGTCATGTTCAAGAAACCAGTTTGAGATGATCTGAGCTCTGTGAGCTTTGTGTGATATCCTGCTGTAAGCAGCCATGAGAAGATGGTACACCAAGGTCATAAAGGGATGGACACTGTCAACAACAATACTCCACTCAGGTAGGATGTGGAGTTTAAATGATGCTCAGTTGGCACTGAGGGCCTCAAAGTGTTCCAAGCAAATATCCCCACACCATCACACCAGCAGCAACCTAAACCGCTGATACGAGGCAGGAGGGATTCATGCTGTTTACACCAGATTCTGGATCTACCAGCTGAATGCTGCAGCAGAAATGGAGACTCAGACCAGGCAACATTTTTCCAAACTTCTGTTATTTAACTTTGGTTAGTCTGTGTGAACTGTAGCCTCAGTTTCCTGTTCGTAGCTGACAGGAGAGGCACCCAGTGTGGTTTTCTGCTGCTGAAGCCCATCTGCTTCAAGGTTCAGAGATGCTCTTCTGCAAACCTCGGTTGTAACAAGTTATTTGAGTTCCTGTTGACTTCCCATAAGCTTGAAGCAGCCTGGCCATTTTTCTCTGACCTCTGACCTCAACAAGGAATTTTTTCCCAGACAGCTGCTGCTCACTGGATATTTCCTCTGTTTCAGACCTTCTCTGTAAACTGCAGAGGTGGTTAGTGGGAAAATCCCAGCTGATCAGCAGATTCTGAAACAATTAGAATAATAACCACGCCATGCTCAAAGTTGCTTAGATCACCTTTCTTCATCATTCTGAAGCTCAGTTTTGATTATGATGATGAATTGTCTTTATTTTGGTCATATAAAACAACACACCAATATATACATATACTGGCATATATGTATACACACTGACATGCCTATGTATACACATACAAACATATACCCAGAGACGTGCACAGACAAAATCAAACAAAATCGCCATGCACGAAATGGAGTAAGAAGAAGCATGTAGATACTTAATAATCCCTACCCCATGCTCAACACTATATTGCTCACCTTCACCCTCACACCCATTCAGCACATGTATACACTAACCCCATCAGCAGGTCATCTTCACCTCATCTACATGCACTGAAATGCTGATGTGTGATTGGCTGATTAGATATTTGTTTTAATGAACAGTTGAACACGTGGACCTAACAAAGAGGCTGGTGAGCGTATAATGTTCTTAAAACACACACACACACACACAATTAAGTGCAGTTTTTGGATCAAACAGCTGAAGCATTTTCATCTCACTGACAGAAGTATTACAGTTACCATCAGCACAAAGACTCAGACTCAGCTTTATTGTCATTCAGACTATGAGACATAGTGTGAACGAAAGGTAGATACTTGGGTCTCAGTGAAAGTCAAACATAGGATTAGAGTAATAAATAAAAATAAATAGAATTAAAATAAGTACAGAAAAATAATTAAATAATAAATAAGTAGATAAACTAGGATAAGTAAAAATAGAATATGAATACACTAAACTAAAACTAAAAACAAGTATAGCAGCAACAACTTGAAGTGGTTTTAGGTAAAGTGGTGACGCTGTTTGATATGTGTGGTGTGTCGGGTGTCGAGTCAGTCTATGGGAGGGGTGGGCAATTCCAGGCCTCGGGGGCCAGTGTCCTGCAAGTTTTAGATGTGTCTCTGTTTCAACACACCTGAGTCAAATATAGAAAACATTAGCAGGACTCTGGAAAACTTGACTGCATACAGATGAGGTAATTCAGCCATTTGATTCAGGTGTGTTGGATCAGGGACACATCTAAAACCTGCAGGACACCGGCCCTCGAGGCCTGGATGTGAGGATCCCTGGTCTATGGGGTCAGCAGTCTGACTGCATCCGGGTAGAAGCTGTTTTTAAGCCTAGATGTTTTTGCCTGGATGCAGCACAGCCTCTTTCCAGGCGGGAGAGGGGTGAAAAGTCTGTGTGCAGGGTGGGTGTGGTCATGGAAAATGCAGGTAGCTGTTTCCCTGCATCTGGTGGTGTAGATGTAGAAACTGAGGGTGTTCCAGGTGTGTGTTAGGGGAGGAGTAAATTATCAGCTATAAAATAACCTGTGTATCTGCAGACTGGAAGTTGCAGCTACAAGACTTTCACACAACTGAGAACTGCACACCTTTACCAGGTAATTGACAGCAAAGAGACTTTCATTAAATGCAGTCTGTTTTTTGTTTTTTTTTAAATCACGCACAGTTTTAATTTCAGTTAGAATTTGCTTTAACATTTTCAAAACTAAAACAGCTGGATTTACATTTTTTTTACCTGCTGAAACCCCAACTCTCATTTTCTGAACCAAATTCTTAAACAGTTTCCTGCTTTTTTGCTGATTTTGACCCACTAAAACATGTTTTATGCAGTGAATCATTTGTGATGCATAAATCTAACCACAGGGGCGGAAACACAACTACAAAGTCTTGTAGTGTCTGAAATGTTGAAACTGATCAAATTCAGTTCAGAGTTGAAAGTTGTTACCAGCAGTGGCCAGAGGCAGAGGAGGAAAACGAGGAAGAGCAAAAATAGAAATCGGATCAAATTGGAGCCACTTTGAAAATAAATGGAAGAGGTGTAATTTATGCGACTGAAATGTGTCACAATATGATTTGCTCCTGAAAATTTGTCTTTCTGCATTTTTTATATCCAACATATTTATCTGGTTCAGTCCTAATATAATAATGTTGCACTAGAAAAACATGAAACTGCCCACTTTCATTAATAAATTACAGTGTGAGACGTGAGATATCAATAAACATAAAGATTTCAAATACGTTTTCTTCTTTTACTTCTGTGACAGGATAAACAGTCTCAGCAGATCCTCTATTGCCGTCACAATCTTCAGTGTCTACTGTATCCTCGTGTTTCTGTGCATCACTTTGAACTGTGCTTTCAGTGTTTCGATGGAGCGCGTAGTGAACAGTCAGCAGTGCTCATATTTCTGACTGGTTGTGTGTTTGTGGGATATTTTCCAGGAGAGTCGCAGAGATTGTAAATTAAGTCTGAATATTGGGTTTGGGGTTCAGAGTTGTGAGAAAGGTTAGACAGCTTCATGAAATACGCAGTTGTTAAAAAAAAAAAAATACTGTAAAAGAACTGATATTAGATTTTTTCTTTTCACAGTTGCTACAACGCATTTATTGAACTCTAAACACAAAACAAAATATTAAAAATACATTTACAAATTATATTTTTGTCAAACAAGATAATAAAAAGACGCATGAATCGAGGAAACGATGTGTGAAAAATGAGACGGGACACTTTCATGAGTAAATCATATCATGAGATGTGTGCGTCTCACACTGTCCGTTTCTTCTACTTCTTCCATGTGGTTTATTCTATAAACAAAAACACGGCTTCATCTGAAATTTTTGTTCTTGCTCTTCCTCGCCTTCTTCCTCCTCTGTTTCATCTCATCAGTAAACAGTTCTGAGTCACTCTGATTAAGAAACGGCATCTGTGCTGGAAATGAGTTTTATAATCAAAATGGTCAAAAAGGTTCAATGAGACCTGCAAGTTGTATTTGATGAGGTTGAGACTATTTAAAGTTTTGTCAAGAGTGCAGAAATTGACTCAGGACTATGGCTGCAACCAGCCATGAGGCCACCAAGATGTGGGCGGGGTTTTTTTTTTGTTTGTTTGTTTGTTTTAAAGAAGACCGATGGATTTGAGGAAATTGTGCTGGGTTAGGACCCGCTCTGATAGGGCTGTATTTAGGGGATTGCATGACTCACAAGGAATGATAACTGGCTGCTTTAGGCATGAGGGATGAATCAGAGGCACAGCAGTAAGTATTTTTTCCATGGTGCTGTTTTAATTTCAAGTGAAGGAATAATTCTATATTGTGTTTTATTTCATTTTTCTTTTTTTTTTTTCTTTTTTTTTTTAGCAATTCAGAAAAGGCAGTATTATCTGGTTGGAAAGCAATAAGTAAATAGATATTGTTGTTTTTTGACATCTGTCGCTGGATCTTGTCTCAGGTTGTAGACATGGCTTCAGATCAGTTGATGGTTGCCGCTCTGAATCGCCCTTTTGCTTTGGGGATGCTGTACGATGCAAGAAGACATAAACTGAACACAGGTAAGAATTTTAGTTTTACATTACTCATTTTAGTCATCTCTGCAGGAGTGTCTCATATTAAATAGCAGCACTGATGGCTGACAAACAATTGTACTTCTTTTACCCCGTCTTATAAATTAATGAAGCAATTTCCGGCTTTATATCCTGTTGTGTCGCAGAGTATTTTTTTAAAATGCACTGTGTGTTAAGAGTTTTACAAAAGGAGCATTAGGGCCACATTGAGGAAAAAACAATACATTGTGCATTATTGAGAATAAAGTCAAAATTTCAAAAAAAAAAGTTGAAGATACCGTTTTGAGATTAAAGTCTTCATTTCAAGTCAAATAACGGCCACGGCTGCTATACACCTCTACAAAATGTTGTGGGTAGATAAAACTGCTTGATCAGTTGTCTTATTGTGTCTTATGATTCAACATATCCCCTCTGTACTGCACGAAGGTGCAAGCATCGATATCCGGTGCATCTGACCATTGCCAGTTTGTGTGGTTTTTCCTTCTGAGCCGATGCAGCTTTCTTCACCATCTCTTTAACGTCCTCATACTTAACACTACATCCTGTTTTTGTACTACAAGAGAAATAATTTCATTGTTACTATAACTGATTCTAAAGTATAGTTTCACTAACTCATAATAAAAGACATTCTGGAGGGCATAGCAGATGTGGCATGGCAGTTGTTTGACTTGAAATGACAACTTTAATCTACACATTTTGACTTTTTTCTCAAAATACTATTTTGACTTTTTTCTCAAAATTTTGACTTAATTCTCAAAATGCAAATTTTTTTTTCTCAACGTGGCTCTAATACTCCATCGTACAGAGTGCATGTGTGAACAGGATTTAGACAAACATTAATAAATCACAGTTTGGGTAGTGTTCAGCCAGACCATTGGCTAATTATTGGACCTAATTTAGGGTTTAACTTGTTGGATATAACTAGAATTATATTAGTTCCCAAACCAGGGAAACCTTTTAACAAACGTGAGAATATGAAACCAATAAGCTTGTTGAATTTAAGTAAACTGATAGGTAAATTGATAGCATCACTTTTACACTCAGCTCCCTATTCACTACAACGGACCGGTGCAGCTTCACTGCCCCAATCCATCTGTCAGTCTCCTGCTTCCTTCTCCCGTCACTCCTGAACAAGACCCCGAGATACTTAAACTCCTGTACCTGGGTCAGCAACTTGTCCCTGAGCCGGAGTCAGCACTCCACCCTTCTCCGGCTAAGAACCATGGCCTCAGACTTAGAGGTTCAAATTCTCATACCAGTCGCTTCACAGTCGACTGCAGGCTGGAGGCCACCACTCAATGATGCCAACAGGACAGTATCATCCGAAAAGCAGAGATAAGATTCTGAGGCCACCAAAGTGGAATTTCCGCCACTTGGCCTAGAAATTCTGTCCATAACAAGAATGCTCAAAGAAGTCCTACCATTAATTGATGCTTCAATCTTAAATATAATTAATCTTTTTTTAATAGCAAAATAAAATAAAACTATGATATATGATCAATCTATCTTTATTAGTTGGCTATGTCCCACGGGTTTTTAAGGTGGCAGTAATTAAACCTCTACTTAAAAAGCCATCACTTGAGCCAGCTGTCTTAGCTAATTATAGGCCAATCTCCAACCTTCCTTTTCTCTCAAAAATTCTTGAAAGAGTAGTTGTAAAACAGCTAACTGATCATCTGCAGAGGAATGATTTATTTGAAGAGTTTTGGTCAGGTTTCAGAATTCATCACAGTAAAGAAACAGCATTAGTGAAGGTTACAAATGATCTTCTTGTGGCAGTGGACTCTTCTGACAGTGCACATGTCCTGTTTAGACCTCAGTGCAGCTTTTGATACTGTTGACCATAACATTTTATTACAGAAATTAGAGCATGCTGTAGGTATTATGGGTACTATGCTGCAGTGGTTTGAATCATATTTATCTAACAGACTCCAATTTGTTTATGTAAATGGGGAGTCTTTTTCACACACTAAAGTTAATTATGGAGTTCCACAGGGTTCTGTGCTAGGACCAGTTCTATTTACAATATACATGCGAATATATATATATAATATACATTTCCATAGGCGTTATTAAAAAGCATTCCATACATTTTCAGTGCTATGCAGATGATAACCAGCTTTATCTATCCATGAAGCCAGATGACACACATCAATTAGTGAAACTGCAGGAATGTCTTAAAGACATGGATGACCTTTAGGCCGTTTACAAGACACTGTTTAAAAATGAAAATGGTGTTGTTTCGATGTGTTTCAGCCTCCCATTTACACAAGACTGGAGTGAAAACGATGTGTTTTGGAAACAGGGTCAAGAGTGGAGTGTTTCTGGCCTCCATTTCTCTGTAAACAGATGAATACAATGCTTTTTGGAAACTGAGGCATTCGCACATGCGCACTATGGTGACAAGGGCACTTGCACACGCACACTATGGTTGCAACTGCCACAGTTTTCCGCACGTGTGCTAATAGATGAACAACAATCGCAATGGCCGATTCACCAGTGCTTCAGCATACTTCAAATAGCACGATTCCCAGTGCGATATTTTCTGGTGTTTTTGCCGTTTTATAATTGAGTGTTGTGTGCAGCAGCAACCCAGCCTCGTCGTCAGTTTTGTAACTAATTAACAAGATCTTTGCCGCGGATCCTACTGAGTTTTATGTAAGCAAGCTTTGCAAAATCAAACAAACAGACAAAAAAAAAACATCGCCAACTTGTGGCCTGGCAATGGGAACTACATCATTTTCGCCATTTCCATATAAACGCAGATCATTTATGAAAGGAATCCATATAACCAGGACGCCAAAACGCATCAAAACAACACCACTGGAAAAGGTGTTGTGTAAATGGGACCCTAATTTCCTGCTTCTAAATTCAGATAAAACTGAGGTTCTTGTATTCAGCCCTGCAAATCTTAGAAATGTGGTCGAACCAGATACTTACTCTGGATGGCATTACCTTGGCCTCCAGTAACACTGTGAGGAAACTTGGAGTAATTTTTGAGCAGTATATGTCCTTCAATGCACATATTAAACAAATATGTAGGATTGCTTTTTTGCATTTGTGCAATATTTCTAAAATTAGAAACAGCCTGTCTCTGAGTGATGCTGAAAAGCTAATTCCTGCATTTATTACTTATAGGCTGGACTATTGTCATTCATTATTATCAGGCTGTCTTAAAAGCCTTCAGCTGATCCAAAATACTGCAGCTAGAGTACTGACAGTACTTTATTACAGTTTCATGAAAACGCGTTTAAATATTTCCTTTTTCATGCCATATTTTTGGACTAGATTAAGAGTGTTAAGTGTAAGAAGGAACCTCATGAACCTCTTCTGAGATCCTCCTTTTTTCCTCGTGCCTGACAACTCCATCTTCAACATTCTTTGTGTATTACTGTATATCCATTGTCCCTTCTCTGTCCAAACCATCTCACCTTTGAGTTGCTCCTTGCAGCTTCACCTTTCCACCTGTCTTTGTCTCATTCACACACATGCATTCTGTCTTGCCTCTACTGACTTTCATTCCTCATGTCTCCAGAGCATAGCTCCACCTCTCCAGGCTCTCCTCCACCTGCTCCCTACTCTCACTACAAATCTGCAAACATCACAATTCACAGAGATTCCTGTCTGACCTCATCTGTCAGCCTGTCCATCACTACTGTAAACAAGAAGGTGCTCAGAGCAGATTCCTGATGTAATCCCACCACCACCTGGAACCAGTCTGTCACTCTTATAGCACACCTCACCACTGTCTCTCTGTCCTTATACCTGTCCTGCTCCACCCTCGCATACTTCTCTGCCACTCCTGACTTCCTCTCATGACTCATGCAGTACCACAGTTCTTCTCTCAGCACCCTATGTACTTTCTCTAGATCCACAAAGACACAGTGAAGCTCCTTTCGACCTTCTCTAACTTTTCCCATCAACACTCTCAACACTTTATTTCTGCTTACATTGCTTTATGTTTTCTGCAGATTTCACGCTGTGGGACAAGGAAACTATTGAAAAGAACAGCACTAGGCAGTCTCAGACTGGCAGCACCTATGAAATTTCTACATCAGACTCCATCGAATCCAAGTCTTCCCTCCTGAAAATAGATAATCATTCCAAAACCAGTTGGTTGTGTGGACTGATTGAAAATGGTGGATCTTCCATTTTTCTGAATGACAACAAGGAATTCAAGAACCAGAGCAGAGTGACGCTTCACTTCACGGCTACAACTGCATATGAACGTCTGACAATGACTCACCTCGAAGCAAAGAACACGCAAATACAAGACGTCATTAAGAAATGCAGCGCAACTCATGTAGTCACAGGCATCCTGTATGGCGCGAATGCTATATTTGTGTTTGACAGTGGAAGGTTAGGAACCAGTGTTCAGAAAATGGAGGAGAGCATGAAGGCTGCAGTAAAGAGGATTATAGTCTATTCTTCAAAGATAACAGAACATGAACTCTTGCCAAGAAGTGATGAAGAAAAAGATGTGACTGAGAAATTCTCCTGCACATTCTACGGAGACTTCATTCTTGACAGCAACCCTACAACATTTGAAGATGCAGTGAGGACTTGCTCACAGCTTCCAAAGCTCATTAGAGAAAATGGAGAGAACTCAGTTCCTGTCAAAGTGTGGCTGACACCGCTGAAGAATCTGGATCCAACTGCTGAAGAGCTGAAGGGAGAGATTTGTGTTGGGTTACTGAGGAAAGCTGAGAACGCCCTACAAAACCTAAAAGAAATGGAAATTAGATGCAATGATTCTCTGGATGAAGAACTGGTTCGAAGTTTTCCACAGATTCACAACAAGTTGAGCCGCTTCCAACACCTCTGTGAAGATAATGCAAAAAAACTCCAACAGGCCATGAAGGACACATTCCCTTTAATTCTTGAAGGTAAAAAGGATGACAAGTCACTGGAACAACTCTTAGACAACCAGAAGATGTCACCATTCAGTATGGAGAACTTAGACAAGTGGTTAGATAATACAGAGAGAGAAATCAATGTCATCAGGTCCTGTGTGGAAAAAATGGAGGGAATAAAGATTGCCAAAGATGAGGCAGAGTTTGACAGAGAGGTTCTTGCTCGAGGTGCAGAGGATGCTCTGTGCTTTGTTTTCACCTCCCTGGAAACTGACGACCCCTACCTGGACCAGATGTACAACTACCTGCGTTTTCATGGCAGTCAATACAATTTCAGTCCACCAACGAAAGAAAAATGGTTCTTCTCAGAAAAAGTATTAGCCGACATGAGACAGAAAGCTGAGGATTTCTGCAGCATTGCCAAAGGCCTGAAGAGCAGCAGGAAATTTTGTTTCATTGTGGCATCAGAAAGAAATAATAAATACCAAGGAGCAACCATCTACCATTACAGGACCGGCAAGCTGGTGACTCAAGATTTTTCAAAGCCTGCTGTTCCTAGTGTGGCTTCTGTGAAAGACAGACGAGATCTATTCTGGTGTAAGTCCATTTCTGAACATTTGTTTTCCTTTTCAGACAAAATAAATCCAATCCTGTAATCCAGATATGACTGTGAGGTGAGGTGACTGATGGAAAGACTTTTTCTGGAAATAATTTCATAACATTAACATTCTGGTGACTTTTCACTGGTATATATAAATTTACAAAAGTGGGAAAATATCAGATATGCAAAGTACTTTGACAAGTTTTAAGCACCAACAGTAAAGTAAAGATTATGTATTTAAAGATTCTATCATGGAATTTGATTATCAGAAGTAATCTTCATGACTAAAAGGATAATGGTCAGATATGTCTGTGTAGGTTCTCAGTCATCTAGGTCATAGTAGTCTCTGGAGCTTGAAAAGAGGTCAGTGACAATGGTCAGATGAGAAAAACGTATTTACTGTGAGCACTCTTTGCCTTTAAAACAACTGACTCACTTCTGGAGCCTCCAGTGGATGTTAGGGGAACTGCAGATTTCATGTTCGAAACCTGGTGGCTGCTTCTTGATGAAGGTGAAGGTTTACTGTAAGCTAGATGTGATCCCAAATATCACCATAAGAGGCCCCCACAGCCACTTGTTTAAATAATATGCATGCAGAGACATTGTATGTGAGTCTGCCGCGCAGTAATGACTGCTTATAGATTGTGTTTCTCTGTCTTGTTCAGACACCTGTGATCTCACCCTGGACCCAAACACAGCAAACAACTACCTGATTCTGTCTGAGAAGAACAAGAAGACTGCATGTGGAGAATGGCAGAAGTATCCTGATCTCCCTGAGAGGTTTGGCTCGAGGCCACAGGTTCTCTGCAGCGAGGGGCTGACTGGGCGCCATTATTGGGAAGTGGAGTGGAGCAATGGTTCTAGCAATGATGTTGGCGTAGCTGTTACATACCAAAGCATTGGAAGGAAGGGAAAAAGTGATGAGACAGGGCTCGGTTCTAATCACAGATCTTGGTATTTTGGTTTGTACGAGAAAGAGCTCACTGCATGGCATAATGGTAAAGTGTGGAGCGGCACTCTTCCCAGTGCCGGCTGCAGCAGAGTTGGAGTGTTTCTTGATTGGCCTGCTGGCACTTTGTCTTTCTACCAGGTCTCACATAATACACTGACTCACTTCTATACCTTCCACGCCACATTCACAGAGCCTGTTTATCCAGGCTTCTACATGTATTACACATCCAACTATGTTGCCCTGTGTCCAGTTTAATAGGAGCAGCAGACTCAGTCAAGCTGGAAACACTGAGGCCAAAAACAGTAAAAACATTTTGCTTCACCTTTCATAAACTACTTATAGCTTTACACTGTATCAGGCAACTTTTAAACATTTGATGTGTATTTGGTGTAGGGATATTATTACTGAGACCAAACCTGATATTTCACATGCTGCTGGCCAATCCCGCAGCATCACCAGCAGTGCCTGATGGCAATTTGGGTTAGATTGTCTGATTGGTTGCATTGGTCACATGAACTCAGAAACAGCCAATCGACATGTTTGTTGCATGTATCGACACAGAGGCCGGTGTTTCTCTATGTTCACGAGTTTTTAAAGCCAAGATTTTTGGCTTTTTTGAGCCACTAAGCCTGTGGCTACAAGCCAGTCTGAATTCACTGCGGTGAATACCTTGATCCCAGTGATGAAACATAACCCCAGTGCAGGGACTGCCTGCAATATCTGACCAATCACAGTGATTATTGTATCAACAGAGGCTGATTTTACAAAGGAAGCGTAAACTGTAATATTAGAAAAATATGAGTATGTTACACACACAATCCAAAATGAAAGTAAAACAGCTGCTGCAGAGAAATCAGCGATGAGATGAAAATTTCTGTACAGGACTTTAGTATCAACAGCACTGACTTACACAGTGAACCCCAAACATCTGCTGGTCACATGATTTAGAGACTCACTGGACTCTCACTGATGTGAGGCTGGGATTGGACACTCAGTTTGCTTCATCTCTGTGGGACAGATTGTTTTGGATCACTGGTGCATTTATTATTTTTTCTAGAGTGCTTCTTTTTTGTTCTTTATCTTTATCACAGCTTCATGACTCATAACATGAAATTATTATTAAAGGCTTATATGGAAAATATGTATAATCTAATTGTCATAGGTGTTACTCAGGGAATAAAGGGGTTCTTAAATTTATTCTAATGCTTCAAAGTTAAATGCATATCTTGTATTGTTATAAGTACTGTTATTAAGGGGACAGTGAGTATCAATAAACTACTTAATCAGTTTTCTGATTCTGGGGACTGAAGTGTCTTGAAAGAGAGGGAGAAATGAACTGAGGGTTTTGTTTCATTTACTCTTATTTAGTTCGGTATTTGCTCATATTTTTGTTGGGGGTCTCTTATTAACAGCTATTAATGTAACAGACCTGATACACTGTACATGTAAATGTCTTCAAAACTGGCAGATCTTGGTAAATGAGTAACAAGAGCTTGATTTCTTTCTGTGAGATGTTAAAATGTTCCTTTAAAGCAGACGTCTTACACCTGCATTATTCACCTGTTGAACCAAATCAATGTCAATCAATTTTTTTTCCTAAAATAATTGTAATGTGCCACTCAGGAAACCTCTGAGTATTGTCTCAGCACAACATCCCACCCTGACTGAAGGTGGCGCTCTCCTGCTTTGTGTAACACTGACACCTGCTGGACATCATCAATAAAGCTGAATCCTGAGTTGACCACTGTGTTGCTTCCTGTTTGTCAGAATCAGGAGTCAAACTTGATTTAAAAAGCATGAAGAAGAAAAGTGAAATTCACAGCTGTAAAGTCTTCCTTCAAACAGTCCTGACCTGATATAACAGTGCTCTAAATGTTGCAGTGAAGGCACTTCATGACACTGAAACACTCAAATCTAATTACACTTATTTTGATTTGTTTAACAGCACAACAGAATTATTGTAACAACTGCTAATGTGATCGCATCTAATGACTAATTACATGCCTACAGAGAGGGGAAGCGTACTGCTTTTAACATTTAATACTTTTGCTCTGCATCACTTTAATTCATATAATTCATTGAGTGTTAAAGGTGTAACAGGAAACTACAGAGTACCAAAAAACATGAAATGATAACACAAGTCAATTCAAAGATTTTCTTAAGAACTACTCAAAGGCCTTTCTGTGTTTCGTGTCAGACCAGCATGCATCGAACTGTGATACAGTTCTGAGCCTTCTGCCTTCCACACATCTCATCCTTATGTGAAACCTGTTCACAGAAGAAGAGACTTCTGTCTGCAGGGTCAATGTTTCTGGTCCCATGATGTCCCAGTGGCACATCATAACAGAAGCTTTTATGAAGTCTTGTAATTTGAAGTTAGTGTCTAAGTGATGGGAGCTGGGACTGAATCTAAAGAGTTCTCTGATCATCATTTCTTTCTTTTTGATGTGACATTATAAGGAGAAGAGGATGGATGGATGGTTTTTAGCTTTCAGTGCTTTAACTGTAAGTTTGGCTGGTGTTTTACTGGATTCATTATCCACTTCACTCTAACCAGGTGCATTTTTCACTTCACTCTTTTTAATAATAATTTACTGCCAAAACCTTTAAAGTTGTGAGAAGGCCAGTCTCTTACACACAGCTTGCAGCAACTTGAATCCTACCGTGATTCCTTGGCACTGATTTCACCTTGATGTTCATTTATCTGCATCCAATTAACACGATCATCTGGAACAGTCCTAAGAGCAGTGCAGTCTTTCTATATCCATCTATTAAAGTGTAGTTTTTCAACTTATTGTAGGGATGACCCGACCATCAAAAAGCCACTTGAGAGAATATGAATCCATTTCCAACTCATTATGGTGAAAAACTGAGGTCTGAAAGGTCATATACTTTTAACCCTTTATCATCTACTGAACCCTGAACACTTGACCAGTCCATCACAAACCTAACACAGAGAGTCAGACAACCATTCACATCTTTGGCCAATTCAGAATAACCAGTTAATCTAACAAGAATGGCTGTGGGAGTACCTGTACAGAATCATCTTTGAAGTGCGAACCTTCTTGCTGTGAGGTGACACTGCTCTGCAGAAATGCATGCTATAGGAGTTTTGTCCTAAATACTAAACTGATGAGGTTTATTCCCGGGGAACATACATGTGCTATTAATATAGTCACCAAGGTTGACATTTTCATCTGAGTGTGTTGTCAGGATGGTTTTTTCCTCCTCTGCTATCATTCAACATTGTTTTATTAAAGAAGATTTTAGAACTTTAACTCCCAAAACCTGCACAACTCCCTCACACTGCTGCAGTCACAATGTTATAAACATAAGCTATTAGAACTTTTGAAATTTAATAAACATCCATCAAACATTCATTCAGTATTTTGACTGAAACATTTTCTTGAAATGTTTTCAGCCATTTGTCCTGTTTGCAGATGTCGCGAGAATGTTGTCAAGGTTCAATAGGAAACAGGACTCTCAGGCAGATAATGTAAAGCTGACCTTTTATTTAAGCTGGAAGCCAAAGTCCATGAGGTACAAAAGAGCAACTAGAATCCAAGATATGAACTAGGAAACACAAAAGAGGATAAACAGAACCAAAACAAGGCAGGTAACATGCAAAGATGGAAAAAGACTGAAAGGAGACAGACAGACAGAGAGAGCAATCAGAGAGAGAGAAAACACCAGGGGAGCAAAACATACCTGAACATCAAGGTAACGAGCCAGGAAGCAACACTAAAACCAAAGGACAGAGGACACATGACTATGAGAATAAAACAATGAGTAATTAGTAGTGGTGAGAAAATGAAGTTATTGTGAAGCACTGAACCACTTGAACAATTGTTACGAAAATAGGTTCATTACTCAGTTTCAATTATAGCGCCCTCTCCTGGACAAGTGCAGTGCTTTCAATTACACACCTGCACGCACATGCTCACACACCTCAATGATCTGAAGCGTCTTTGCATTGTTTGAGGCTCCAGGGAATTGTCAAACTTTGCAGCAAGATTGCAGGAGTTTCCCTGAACAACCTGGGAGATGTGTACAAAGTCAGGATCTTAAAAAAAGCCTGCTCTGTCCTGGCTGATTCCAGCCACCCTCTTCATGGCCGCTTCAGGTTACTTCCCTCAGGTTGCAGAAATGTGGTGCCACGGTGAAGGACCAATAGGTTCAAAGACTCTTTGGTTATGGTGGCAATAGGTTTATTGAATTAACACGAGGTGATTTTTCTTTTTTTATTTACTCTTATATATTTGTGATTGCAGTTGTGTACTGTTGTTTTTTTAATGTCACTGCTAGGGATAGGGATGGGGATAATAAAGATTTCTTTGACCTTTGACCGGGTGCAGCTTGTCCAGCACAATGGTTTCCCATCTGTCTCCCATCAGAGAGCAGAGGTTTATCCACAGACACTGTTGCCACCGGCACTCTGTGTAATGGGGGGGGGGGCAGGATAGACAGTGTTTTCCTATAATCACATTATTAACTTTTTTCTTATATTCCTCTGTTCCGCAAGACCTCACACAGGATGACTGTGAGGAAATTTAGGGATGGATGACCAGCAGCTCTGTATCCAGGAGGACCCAGAGCCTCCTCAGATTAAACGGGATCAGGTGGAACTCTCCACCAATCAGGAAGGAAAGCAGCTCTTACTGAATCGCGAGAACAAAGGCGTCATCGTCTGGACCGAGGAATGGCAGCTCAGCTGGAAACCATCTGGAAACCTGAACTAAACTTACACAGAGCAGGTACGGAAAACTGAAATGGTCCTAATAAAAGTGGAGCGGTTTCTTTTAACATTAAGTAAAAAAAATTATACTAAATGTAATAATTTTTTACATTTATTTTTAGAAGCACAGGAAGAATTTAAGTGTGGACTGCAGTATGCAGGGTTAATGCATCTCTTTTCTAAACTTTGTTTAAGTCAAAGGGGGAAATGACTGAAATTCTTACTGCTTAATATTTTACAGTCTCAATACAAAAATGTCAATTTTTGCTGTTGAAAGTTAGCAAAAGTTTAAATGACTTTCAGTCGTGAAAACTAAAGGATCCAGGTGATGCCTGCTGGTTGAGAAGACAGAAAACAGTTTTGAGAGTCGAAGTAATGTTACAACCTGAAAATAAAAGATCAGAAAGAACTTAATTCACCCTCAAAGAGATGTTTGTGCCAAAGGTCCCCAGTAAACAATGTGAAAACATGTAAATACACTGCTCAAAAAAATTAGGAGCACTTTTTAATCAGACTATAGCATCAAGGCACTTAAACTTCTTGGATAACTTCAGGCCACATATGAGAAATCCATTTACTTTAAGGCTTGATACTCATGTAAACACAGTGGTAAATAGGTATTTTTCCAGTTTAGATGGCTGTCAGAAATCAAGCGTCTTCTGTCTTGAAACATTAGTACATGCTTTTTTGTTTATTTTTTTTATTAGCCAGGCCTCCATCGCTCGCCTACAGCTGGTACAAATTGCCGCAACTCGATTTTTATTGCATTCATACTTGCATTTGGCAACTGGTAGCATTTGATACCTGGACCATACATAGGTTGCAGCGGTAGTCCAGCTCCTCCAGGATGGCACATCAATACATGCCATTGCCAGAAGGTTTGCTGTGTCTCCCAGCACAGTTTCAAGAACTTGGAGGAGATTCCAGGAGACAGGCAGTTACTCTAGGAGAGCTGGACATGGCCGTAGACGGTCCATAACCCATCAGAGGGACAAGTATCAGACTTCATGAGGGGGGCCTGAGGGCCTGATGTCCTCTAGTGGGCCCTGTGCTCTGTACCATGGAGTACCTAATTAGCATTTGCAACGGAATACCAGAATTGGCGTCCTGTGCTTTCCACCCTGAACACATGACAGACATGAAACAATCTGCTGAGTATCATTTTCAGTTGCTGCAATGAAATATCGGCAAAATGGACTCGTCTGCCGCATATTTTTTCACTTTGATTTCCACTGTGTCTTTGAATTCAGCCCTCTGCAGGTTGCTCATTTTCATTTCCATGAAACAATGTGGCAGCTTTTCATTCCTAATACATTACCCAGTTCGTATCAGTGTACGTATCCAGCATGATTTTTTTTTTTCCCGTCGACATCTGATGTGTTTTCAAAGTGTTCCTATTTTATTTTTGAGCAGTGTAGATACTCATGGCAGCAGATATCTCATTGTAATGAATATTACACACTTTACTTTCAAAAAGGTATTTCTCCAAATCCTGAAGGTCTTCATTCAGAAGAGAAACAGAGGTGTCAGGGGGCTGCAGGGGACACATACCTCCAGTGTTTACAAATCACAAAATACAGCAATGATTAGAAATAAAAATGTCCTCAGAAGAAATGCAATCTCTAGGTTCCTTTGAAGTGTGCGGGGCCAAACATCTTGAGAAGATTTCATGATGCTGATAAAACCTCTGGTACAAAGGTCAGTGTATATGGCATTAGCATGTACAGCTATGGCGTTTCTGTATCTAGCCTAATATGTAGATGCAGAAATGGTTTTCAATTTCTCTGTGGGTTAGTGCACTCTTTAGCTAACTTAGTTACTATGGATTACCTTCATACACAGTGGCGCATAAAGTGGGTATGAACTATATGCTATGCATACAGGCGCGGCACAAGGGGAGGGGGATAGATGCGGGAAATTATTTCTCTAGTCGACATTTTCTGTATTTAAAAGCTGTGCATAGGATATGATCAATAAGGTATGGCGCTGATTAGATGCCTCTGGTGCTCCTTCACCTCCACTCCTCCTGCAGCACCCCCCGCTCCCCGACACACACACACACACACACACACGCACACACACACACTGACTCAGATACACACACACACACACACACACACACGCACACTCGGCGTGCTTCCGAGAAGGCGCTTGATCGCGACTGTTTGTCATTTGAATCGTGCTGTCACCTGTTTTGTTTTGACGACAGGTAACAAAACAGATGACAGTATGATTTAAAAAAAAGGAGAAGGATCAAAACGTTGCTGGGATGAAACAAAGCTTCCAAAGCGGTTTAAAGACAGTCTGTAAGTTATGCCAGTACCAAGAGGAGGCTTTTAAATACTCAGGATAGCTTAAGTTACTAATAGTAAAATAATAGGTCACTGTTCTGCAAAATACAATCCTGTAATAGAAGTCTTGTATTATATCAGTTCATGAAAAAGTGAGATCTGCACACATGAACACAGTGAACCTTCAGAGGGTGCATTGTGTGTGTGGGTGCGTGGGTTTGGGGGGTGCCTAAAAATGTGTCTGCACCTCCAGGAGTATATAGCTGCGCCCCTGTTCATACAGATTATTATAATTTGCGTTCTGAATGTTACTATTGATGTACAGTGAGTTGAAATCTTCTACATTATGGTCCTACAGCATGTATAACTGTAACGGTCTGGTCCAGTGAAACATGTGATTCTATTATAGGTCTCAAAGGGCTACAGGTAGGACGGTAAGATTGAAGTCTTTAACAGCATGTAAGGCATGAAAACTTTTCCTGATCTGCCTAATCTTTGTAATTTCTTATATTACAACTGAAGGCAAAAACAAGCCGGTGGTGTTTCAGAGGACAGGAGACATGAAGGTGCAGGATGAGGAGAGACAAACCAGCAGAAAGATGGAGCAGAGTTAACTGTGTATGAAGTACAACAAACTGTGAGTACAGAAATACATAATACACTAATGTCAAGAGGCTAATCTACCATTAGAAACATCTTTCAGTGAGTACATTAGCAGAGCTGAAATCTACTGTGCTTATCAAAGAAGGGCATTCAATTTGCTTAGTTTGGATTTGAAGCTTCAGGTTGGTGGGAACAGTTGGTGGCAAAATGGAGGAAAGACAGAAAAAAATCTAAAAATACTTATTGTGAGAAATGGGAAAAATCATGTGAAACAGATTTTTTTTAAAAACTGGAATGTTTTGCATAACTAGTAATGCCACACCCTTTGCAGAAAGGTGCAAACTTGTTTAATCGCATTAGAAATGGGATGATCCACACACTAATGTGTAAATGTAGTTCGTTGGTCTTTGGTCGCTAATGTGCTTGGGAAAATGTGTTGCTGACTGATAAGCTGGACTTTAACATGAAAAACTTGCATTGGGTACCACAATGTACCACTGGAACACAGGAGATATTGATTGAAACTGCTCTCAAAATCTGGATATTAGTAGATATTCCATTCAAAGTTATTGATAATTTAGGATCAGTGTCACAGTGAAGCATTTACATTTCTTTACATTTCAGGTTGGTTTAGTGTTACTCAACATACAACCAAATTTCATTCAGAAAACAAAACCTTTCTAATTGACTTCAAACTTTTGAGCTGTGGTGTGGATTGCACTTAGAGTGTGATTACTGATTACAGCAGGTGATACAGGAGCATCAGTGCAGGGAGAGACTGTTAAAAAGTTATGAGCTGTCTTCCTGCAGAGAAAGTGGAGTCGGTCATCCTCAAAATGCTGCCAAGAGAGGCAGCTGGCAGGATTGAATGATGCTCTGCCTCTGTGGTCAAGTACAGATATAGGCTTAAAGCAACCATGAGCCACTCATGAGCACGACAGATTCATAAGCATCAACAAAGTGGACTTGTTAAACACCTATGTACGGTGGCCCAGAGGTGTCAGGACAAATACAAAAGACACAACACAAATACAGAAGCTCGCAACAGAAATACGAAAGCCACAACACAAAAACAAAAGCCGCAACACAAATACAAAAAGTCACAACGGAAACACAAAAACCACAATGGAAATACAAACCCAGAACAGAAATACGAAATCCACAATAGAAATACAAAAGCCACAACACAAAAGTCACAACACAAACAAAAAAGCAACAACACAAATACAAAAGCCGCAACACAAAGACAAAAAGTCGCAACACAAATACAGAATCCACAAAACAAATACAAATGCTGCACACACGAAATACAAAGCTCGGGACACAAACACAAAAGCCACAACACAAATACAAAAGCCACAACACAAATACAAAATCCCACAAAACAAATACAAGAATGCTGCAACACAAATACAAAAGCCGCAACACAAACACAAAAGTCACAACACAAATAGAAAAACCACAACACAAGTACAAAAGCCGCGATCGGAAATACAAAAGCCGCAACACAAATCCAAAAAGCCACAACACAAATACAAATGCTGCAACACAACATACAAAAGCCGCAACACAAATACAAAATCCACAACATAAATACAAAAGCCACAACACACATGCAAAAGTCACAGCACAAATAGAGAAAACCACAACACAAGAACAAAAGCCGGAACAGAAATACAAAAGCCTCAACACAAATACAAAAAGTCACAACGGAAACACAAAAAACCGCAATGGAAATACAAACCCAGAACAGAAATACAAAATCCACAATAGAAATACAAAAGCCACAACACAAAAGCCACAACACAAATACAAATGCTGCAACACAAATACAAAAGCCGCAACACAAACACAAAAGCCACAACACAAATACAAAAACCACAACACAAGTACAAAAGCCGCGACAGAAATACAAAAGCCGCAACACAAATCCAAAAAGCCACAACACAAATACAAAAGCCTCAACACAAATGCCACAACATAAATACAAAAGCCACAACAAAAATACAAGAGCCGCCACACAAATACAAAAGCCCCAACACAAATACAAGAGCCACAACACAAATACAGAAGCCACAACACAATACAAAATCCACAAAAACAAATACAAATGCTGCAACACAAATACAAAAGCAGCAACACAAACACAAAAGTCACAACACAAATACGAAAGGCTCAACACAAATACGAGGCTCAACACAAATACCAAAAGTCGCAACGGAAATACATAAGCCAACAAACACAAAAGCCACAACACAAATACAAAAACGACAACACAAATACAAAAGCCACAACTCAAAAGCTGCAACGGAAATACAAAAGCCACAACACAAATACAAAAGCCACAACACAAATACAAAAGACACAACACAAATACAGAAAGTCGCAACAGAAATACGAAAGCCACAACACAAAAACAAAAGCCGCAACAGAAATACGAAAGCCACAACACAAAAACAAAAGCCGCAACACAAATACAAAAAGTCACAACGGAAACACAAAAACCACAATGGAAATACAAACCCAGAACAGAAATACAAAATCCACAATAGAAATACAAAAGCCACAACACAAAAGTCACAACACAAATAAAAAAGCCACAACACAAATACAAAAGCCGCAACACAAACACAAAAGTCGCAACACAAATACAAAATCCAAAAAACAAATACAAATGCTGACACAAATACAAAAGCCGCAACACAAACACAAAAGCCACAACACAAATACAAAAGCCACAACACAAATACAAAATCCACAAAACAAATACAAATGCTGCAACACAAATACAAAAGCCGCAACACAAACACAAAAGCCACAACATAAATACAAAAGCCACAACAAAAATACAAGAGCCGCCACACAAAATACAAAAGCCACAACATAAATACAAGAGCCGCCACACAAATACAAAAGCCACAACACAAATACAAGAGCCACAACACAAATACAAGAGCCGCCACACAAATACAAAAGCCACAACACAAATACAAGAGCCACAACACAAATACAGAAGCCACAACACAATACAAAATCCACAAAAACAAATACAAATGCTGCAACACAAATACAAAAGCAGCAACACAAACACAAAAGTCACAACACAAATACAAAAGCCACAACACAAATACGAAAGGCTCAACACAAATACCAAAAGTCGCAACGGAAATACATAAGCCACAAATACAAAAGCCACAACACAAATACAAAAACGACAACACAAATACAAAAGCCACAACTCAAAAGCTGCAACGGAAATACAAAAGCCACAACACAAATACAAGAGCCACAACACAAATACAAAAGCCACAACATAAATACAAAAACCACAACACAAATACAAAAGCCACAACACAAATACAAAAGCTACAACACAAATGCAAAAGCCACAACACAAATACAAAAGCCACAACACAAAAGTCACAACACATATACAAAAGTCACAACACAAATACGAAAGCCACAACACAAATACAAAAGTCACAACACAAATACAAATGCCACAACACAGAACAACGGAAGTGACGCAACCTGCGACATAAGTAACAGTGCCTGCTGAATAAAACAACGCGATAAGAAGCTTTGCTTGCTGACAGAGACGATAGAGTTGAGAAACGCAGCAGCTAGAGCACATGTGTCAGACTCAAGGTCCGCGGGCCACATCCAGGTCATGATATAATTTCATACAGTCTGCAAGATGATTTCATATCACTATTATTAATGGCCAGCAGGTAAATTGTGCTCCCACCGTATACTACAAATCTCACAATGCACTGGAACAGCTGCCGTGCAGGCCAAGATCTGTGCATTAACTCATTTTCTGTTGCCAGTGACACAATGATTAGTTATCAGCTGATAAAAACAACAATCATCACATTTTATAATGACATTTAAGCTAGCCTGACACCCCCCCCCCCAAAAAAAAATGGCCAAATGAGAAATGGAGAATCCATCTATCAAAACAGGCAAGGGCCTGATCGCTAACATCGGAGGTAAACCGTGTGTTTCTTTCCCTCGCCTGCTATGTTCGGGGAAAGGATATGGGAGAAGATGCAGAGGGAGACCTGCACAGGTGAGCTGACAGTGCATCACTGCGTCACACACCAGGAAGCACGCAGCAAAGTCCTGAAGACAGAACGTGTCATAAGCACCGCAACACAGACAGTGAACTTTATAAGAGGCAAAGATTTAAGTCACTGGGAGTTTCGGAGTAAATAGTTTCTGAATTTGATGACATTCTTTATCAGACAGGTGCCATGAGCTACCTGAGGAAATCTGTCAAGTTCATGAAAAGTAAAGGTTGAAGTCCCATCAGGGCTTCGGGATGAAAGGTGGCTGTGTGAGTCGGCTTCTCTCTGCAACACAATGAAGCAATTTCAGATAACTCGCATTGCTTAGCAACAGTATAGTGCAAAAAACAGAGAATTGATCGCTCAGAAACTCCCAAATTGGAAGCTATAACTTCAACTATATTCTATGCTTTGGCAAAATCGTCTCCACAGACTCCTTGAGTTGTTCATTACAGTTACCGTCTTTATTGAAGGTTCTGAAAAAAAAACACTTCCCTTGTGGCTTTTCTATTTGTGCTGTGGCTTTTGTATTTGTGTTGTGGCTTTTGTATTTGTGTTGTGGCTTTTGTATTTGTGTTGTGGCTTTTGCATTTCCGTTTTGGTTTTGTATTTGTGTTGTAGCTTTTGTATTTGTGTTGTGGCTTTTGTGTTGTGGCTTTTGTATCTGTATTGTGGTTTTTGTACTTGTATTACGGCTTTTGTGTTGTGGCTTTTGTGTTTGTGTTGTGGCCTATATACTTCCGTTGCAACTTTTTGTATTTGTGTTGTGGCTTTCGTATTTATGTTGTGGCTTTTGTATTTGTGTTGTAGCTTTTGTATTGGTGTTGTGGCTTTACTGTTTGTGTTGTAGCTTTTGTATTTGTGTTGTGGCTTTCGTATTTATGTTGTGGCTTTTGTATTTGTGTTGTAGCTTTCGTATTTATGTTGTGGCTTTCGTATTTGTGTTGTAGCTTTTGTATTGGTGTTGTGGCTTTCGTATTTATGTTGTGGCTTTTGTATTTGTGTTGTAGCTTTCGTATTTATGTTGTGGCTTTTGTATTTCCTTTGCGGCTTTTGTATTTGTGTTTTGGCTTTTGCATTTGTGTTGCGTCTTTTGTATTTGTGTTGTAGCTTTTGCATTTGTGTTGCGTCTTTTGTATTTGTGTTTTGGCTTTTGTGCTGTGGCTTTCGTATTTGTGTTGCGTCTTTTGTATTTGACCTGACACCTCTGGGCCACCGTACTGTGCCACTAATCACAGAAAATGAGCCTGCCATAAAGTGGACTTGTTAGGGACAGTTTGCTATCAGCCTTCAAACACTTCAACTCAAGTATTGTTGAAAGACACAGTTCAAAATTTATGATCTTTGAAACACAATCCTCATCACATACGTGCATACAATACACACTACTGCTCAAATCTTTGGGGTCAGTTAGAAAAGTCCAGGATTTTAATAGGAAATTGGCTTTAATGTCACATTACATGAGCTTTGTCAGTAATCTTTTCACAGGATTTTTTTTTTAACAAAATCATTGATCATCAGTCACCTTTAATGTTTAAGTGAATCTCTGCACAGACATGCAGAAGCCCATTTTTAGCCTCACTCACTCCTCTGTTTTAGTGTCACATTGTGGTACTTTATGCAAATTGATCAGGCTAAATGCCTAATGTATGATTAGAAACATCTTCTTACTAACAAGCAGAGCTCCAAACTATTTTGTGGGTCAAAAGCAGCATTGCATGAGGTTAGTTTGAGGTCTGGGGCGTCAGCTTTGTAGGTTTATTTAAGTCAAACTGGATGAAAGAAACTTGTTGAAGGATTCATACAGTAAGACAAACTGTGGAATGTGATAAAAACTGAATGTTTTGTATAACTGGGTGTGCCACCCCCTTTACAGAAAAGTGCAAACTTGTTCTAATCAGATAATAAAGACAAAATGGGATGATTCCCACACTGGTGTGGCAAAGTTTATTGTTTTCTCAATCAGCACAATAGTTTTGGTCTGGTCTAATAAAACTCTTCTTTCTTCTCTTCTGCTGGCCATGGTAAATGTTTAGTAACCCTCGGCCACCTTTAGTGCTAATGGTACTGCTAAGAAAGTTTGTTTCTTTGTAGCTTTGGAGCACAGGCTCAGTGAATGTGACACATGCCTCCACACCACTGAAAATCAGTCAGTAGGTAGCCAGGCTCCTGGAACCAGTGCAGGTTAAAGTAGCTGAACCCTGGTCAGCTGCAAGTATATTACCACAACTGAAAATGACTGTACTTATCAAAAGCACCGTTATAGAAGCTTAGTTTTGTAAGGGTCCATGCCGGACAGTCTCTCTCTCACTCTCTTTCTTCTTTTTCTCCCTCGGTGTGTCTGCGTGTGTGTTCATTGGCCCTGTGCTGCTCCTCTGGAGGCGGGATCAGAGAAGTGGTCTTCACCCCTGTAATCAAGCACCTGTGGCCTTTGCTCCGGTTACTCAGCTGTTGGCAGTTAGACTGATTAAGATGTTGGTTTTTTAAAGATGGAAGCTTCCATCATCTGACGCCAGATCGTTGCATTGGTAAGTGGTAGCACAGCTCGGCTCTGTCTACAAACCTGCACCCACTCAGATTGTTATTGCTTCCACTGCTCACGTCTTCCCTCCTCTCACTAGCTTGCCGGCAGCAGCCTCAGAGTAGAAGGATCGCAAACACTTTAGAAGTGGAGCAGACAAACTGAGAGAGGAGTGTGTGTTGAACTTCAGTCCTAGCTGCTCACCGGCTCAAAGAACTATGTTCCTTTTCTTATGTGAATAAAACTCTGTTTAACCTGACCACCGTGCTCTGCGTCTGTGTCCAGATTGATCGATGGAGCTTGACAAGTTTAGGGTCTGGAGCTTAAGCTTCTTGGGTTTAATGAAGTCAATATGGATGAAAGACAAATCGTTTTCTTCTAAAAGTTTGGAGAATTCTTATTGTGAGAAATGGAAATTATTCCATATGTGCTTGCAGCACCTGGTATTCCCAGGTGGTCTCCCTTCCAAGTACTAACTAGGCCCAACCCTGCTTGGCTTCCAAGATCAGACCAGATCAGGAGTGCTCAAGGTGGTATGACCAAAGAGAACACAAGAAACCTATCCAATGTTTAAACTGAGACATTTTACTATGAAATATATGAGCTCAACTTGTTGCCAAGTGATCTTCAGGCCCTCAGGAAGCGCTGCATTAAAAGTAGACCTGACCCTGTCATGGAGAACACTGCATGGGTTCAGGAACACTTCCAGAAATGACACCACAGATGCAGGTTAAAGATGGAGCAATATGTGAACATGATCCAGAGACAGCTTCGGTGAGCCAAAGCTCATTTAAAATGGACCAAGGCAAACTGGAAACTGTTCTGAGGTCAGACAAATCCAAACATGGACACTGTGTCTTACAGACTAAAGAGCAGAGGGACCATCCAGCTGTTATCAGCACTCAGTTCAAAGCCTGCATCTCTGATGGTAAGGGGGTACATCTGTGGAACTGGCACATTTGGTAAGGCTCCACCAGTGCTAAAAGTTATATTTTAGTGTTGCAGGGCAACCCATGCTCTCATCCAGACGACGTCTTCTTCAGGGAGGGCCTTCACGTTTCAGCAAGATGATGCCAAACCGCATACTGCAGCTATTCCAGCACCACAGTTTTGTAGTAGAAGAGTCTGGGTGCTGAACTGGCCGAAAATTGCTTTTATAGTAAGCAGTTTACTTATTATCATTCAAATTCATACAAACAACTGTAATATGGAACAAGCCCATCCAGAGTTTACAGTATTTATTGTGCTAAAATATATAATGTATAACATTTATATTTTACAATTATAAGATTACTTAGATCAACATGTTGTCTGCTGTGACTTTGTTCTACACATTTACTGCACTGGACGCATCTTCATGCTGATGGCCTTCAGGGAGTAGTCATGACCTTTCCAGGTGTACCACGACACACCAACAGCATGCAGTGTGTCATCAGCCCCCCAACGATAAACCCCGTTAGGGTTTGTTTGGTGACACTCATTGTACCAGAACGCCCCCAGATATGATTTGGCACAGTTTCCATCCGAGCTGTCCTGGTCTTTGTCAAACGTGGAGAACCTCTGTCCGTTGTGAACACTCAGGGAGTCTCCTGCAGAAACACAGATGTACAATCACAACATTACTGCTAATCCCAGTCAGACTGGTCACCAGGTGTACCTGAGCTGATGGACATAAAGCAGCACAAACTCTGTCTGGTTGAACAGGAAACAGGAAGTTTGATGCTGCCATGGCTTCACTGAGTCACACTGTGGGAAACACCTCCAACCCTGCTCACACGTTTTCTCTTTAAATGTCATCATGAGGAAACAGTTCCAGTACTTGCCTGAGACAAATACTATTCACACAGATGGTAGAAAGACCGCTCTGTTGGATACGCTCACTTAGGATGTTAAACAGCCACTCCTCCTTGTGCTTGCTTGGTAGTCGGTCTATCCACAGCTTCGGTTTCTGAGAGAACTTTCTGATTGAACCCCCTGATGGTTCTTGGTCCTTCCTGTGCTCCCCAAGGATAAATATTCCTGTAAACACTTCTGCTGCTTGGAAGGGAAGGGTAGCAGTAACATCACAATGTTAAGGTCTGTTTCTGTGATAACAGCCAAGCCCAGTTTAAGCTGGGAGCTTCGTGGACTTTCAGGGCCAAATTAACTAAGCAGGGCAAACTGTCACGGTACATGTGAGCAGACCATGTGGCTTGTGTGGGAAAGACTGAGACAAGATGTACACAGAGGGAACGAGGGGAGAGTGGAAACAGCCAGGAGGAACAGGTGAACAGAACTAATGAGGCAAATGAAGCAAAACTAAACACACACCACACAGGACATGGCACTGTCACAATAAAGCAGGAAGAGAGAAGGCAGGAAAACAGAAACACAAAACTTGACACCACACAGGGAGACAGACACACTGAGGAAAACAGACACAAGAGACTTCACACAAAAAGGGAGGGACACTGAGGGATAAACAGGGAGAACTAAAGTCTAAAGCAACTGGGAACTTAACCAAGAAGACATAAGGAACACATGAAACAATATAACAAAAGGAAACAGTTATCACGAAGGCAAATAAACTAACTGCAAAAGGTCGCAGACCCGGGACCATGACTGTAATTTGTGTGACATTGCAAAGGCACAGCTGTTTCCTGCTTTACTTTGGTAAGTTTTTTCTTGCATGCGTTTTTATTTCCTGTCTGTCTTCACCTGTGCTGATTATGTTCACCTGTGTCTCATTCCCAGTCTGTCCCCACTGTGTACACACTCCTGTTGTCCTCGTTGTCAGATCATCTGTTGATGTTCTTCCATGTTCACCTGGATTTCTTGTGGTTGGTTTTTGATTTTGGATCTGAGTTCACCTTTTGAATGTTGTTATTTATCCTGAGGTGGTTCGTGCAGCCATCATTCTTCAGACTATCTTTGTTTTACGCCTCGGCTATAAAGCTCAACATCTTCACCGTTGAAATCTTGGCTTGAAGACTTCTTGCTGAAAAGACTAAAGGACTTACACCCTGCTTACCAGAACTCTCCTCCATGTGACCTCCAGCATTATCGCTGCACAGCTCTCCTGAAAATCTTATCAGCACAATGAAGGCAGCACTGCCCAGCACAGTGGAAGGACTTTAGCCCATGATTCACAACCCAACGTTCCTACAGACTCTCCTCAAGAATCCTGCACTTTATAAAGTGTCACTTTAGTGCAAAAGTCTTGTTTTTCTACTTCAACTTAAATACACATTTACCCACCTGCAGCTCCATTCATGAATCCAGACACATTCAGCCTGTAGCCGTCAGACTCTGCATCAATGGAGAATGAGGAGTAACGAGCAAACACTTTGTTTCCATTGAAATCCTCCATGTCGACCAGCACCTCGTACCTTTTTCTCTGGGTCATATAGAAGAGATTCTCCAGACCTGAAAACAACCACAAACATTTGGAAACTCATCAATCAAATCTTTGTGCTTACACATCTGCCCCTGAAGTCTCATCAGAGCTTGTACTTTGAACAGAGAGCTTAATGACTGCTAAGCAGGAGCCATTCCTCACCAAGCCAGTATTCTCCAACAGCGTTCCCAAAGCCCATCTTGTACTGTTCCCAGGGTCTGTAGAAGTTCACCGAGCCGTCCATCCTCCGCTGGAACACCTGAGAGGAGGAGGCAGGAAGTTGGTTACCAGCTAAATGCACAACAATAAATATAAATTAAATACGTAAATATTTAGACTTCTACAGATTTGCTCAAGTGAAGGAAACTGAGCACTGGTGGTCCTCTGTGCTGACTTCAAGCCGCTTCTTGTCAGCCTTGTCTGTCTTACCACACCAAAATGCTGTAACTGAGTATATGATCGACACCAGCAGCTGTTTGGACAAACCGGCTTTCCACAGTGTCTTTGAGAAGTAGATCCACAGCCTTCTTCACCAGAGAGGCTGTGCTTGCAGTCCATGTGAGATCCTGGGAGACTTGTGCAGAGGAATTTAAAGTTGGACGCTCTCTCCACAGTGTCTCCACCTGCCAGTTCTTCTTTCTGTCTCCTGAAGCTGATGATCAGCTTCAGCTTCATCTTGTTTTGGAGGACGTGGTTCATTCCTGTCATGCTTCTCTGAAGTCCGTCACCTGGGGCTCAAGTGTGCTCAGTGCATTGGAATGTGAATACACAAAAAGCAGACAGACACATGGACACACTGTGCTCATTCACCGATGAGAACATTTGAGTCACACAGACTCTAGTGTTGTCTAATTGACTCTAGTGGGCTTGTGGAGGTGGAAAGCATAGTCCCGTGTTAAAACTCTAAAAGGTTACACAAACCAACCGGACATAAAAGCAAGCTGGGAGTTCAGATACTCACCGTCCACTGTCCTTGTGAGTCCATGTCACAGTACACCTACACACACACACACACTTAGAAAATTGTGAAAGTTAAATACAACATCCAGATGTGTTCCAGCCTGTAATACAGTTAATCTGAGACATCAGTCAGAACTGGTGGCTGATGAACCTCCTGCTGACCCGTTTATACACCCTCAGCTTCATTATTCCCTCAGACACCAACATGCAGCCTGCAGCTCACAGCCAAACACTCATTATTATTATTTTCAGCAGCTTAAGTTAGATACATTTTTAAAAAGATTTACATTTTTAATTAGAAAAATATCATTTTAAAATTTGCACCTTTTAAACTTTTATAGGATTTAATCTTTTGATATAATTCTATAGGATGAAATCCTTTGGGATTGGTTCCAAGATCAAATGCATTTCTCTGTTAATATTTAATCTAAAGAACACTGGTTTTGGATTTTGTAAGTTATGTTAAAAACTACAAAGAAAAATTAAGATTTTAAAGCTGAATTAATGAAACAAAGTGATGGGACTGAAAACTTATTCTTCTTATTTTCTGACCTGTTTTTGTTTAAGTCCTGAACTTGTCTTAAATCTTGGTATTAGTTGGAAATATCTTAAACTGGAGCGGTGGCTGTCAGGTGGAGGAAGTAAAGCTGATGATGGAGAATCAAGTTCAACCAGTAAATCTTTAGATGATCAAAATGAACCAATGAAAACACAAAGGAAATACTTCATTTTCCACTTGTGTTGTGATCAGAGTGGGCTGTGATTAAAGGTTTGGATGGGCCACAGTGCTGTGAAGTTTGAACATGGCTGCACTAAACAACCAGCTGATCATCAGAGGAGACAAGTTCCAGCGTACCAGGACAGCAGACGTGACTCCGATGGGATAGATGGTGTACACTCCACTGGGTCGGCTGGTATCTTGGATGTCGATGTCACTGCAGTCCAGCGGGTAGACGAGATGAGCAGAGCTCCTCAGCAGAGGAACCAGGAGGAGGAGGAGGAGGACTGACGGCAGCTGGAACAGAGGAGCTGCTTTCATTTAATTTCAGTCAAATCATCATGTAGAGCTGCAACATTTCTGACTGTCAGACAGTGGAGGTCCACACAGACAAAGCCAAACATGTAAGGACTGATATTCAGAGTCAGACATTTAAAGAGCAAAACTTACTTTCATCGTCAGAGTTCAGTTGAAGCGATCTGATGAAAATCTGATGAGCCTGAGCTGTATTTATAAGCAGAGATCAATAAATACTGATCAGCCAATACGGTGTAAAACATGGTTTAAGTTGGTTGCATGACGGTGTGGGACAGATCTCCATATCAAAGCCACAAATGAAGGCTGCAACACAGAACACACATCCTGCTCAGCAGAGGATCATCAACACCACAATATACTGTGAGAAGTGACAGTATTGTTTATTCAATAATCCTTAATGAATGTTTATGCCTCAGTTATACTGAAGTAAACACAGGAGTATTCAAGCCTATACTGGAATGTTACAATAGAATAGCACAACAGGACACTTTATTTTAGTTCTCTGTGCTTTTGTCTGATTTTGCTTCTTTGCAGCGTAACCCCCTATTTTTGATTGTTTCAAATTCATTGAAATTGCCTTTCAATAAACTATTCTCTGCAATCTGATGCTGCATCACCAATGATTTTTCATGTATCACTACACGAGTAACAGGTTGAGAGTAAATTCAGTCTTCACCCTCGCGCACACACTTTTTTTGTGTTTCCCAGCATTATTTCATGTCCCTGAACACAACCTTTTGGTCAGTCTGCTCTCATAGTTAATCTGTTAATCTAAGTCAGGTTAACAGGTAAGGAGCCAGCAGAGGCTGGAGTGGTAGTGGAAGAGTAAGTTCAGGTCATGTACATCACAGTTTCTCACACAGGTGTGTCACTTTAAACTGCTGGGTTTGGATTAAAATACAACAGTGGCCATGGTGACACCTCCCTCGCCTCTGAAACATCACAGTGGTGCCTCTGGACTGCAGAGTGTGTTCCTATTTTTAAGATGCTCCAACTATTGGGGGATCACACTTCTCAGCCTCTCCGTCTTTGTCAGGGTAGTGGAGAAGAGAGTTTGCCCATTAGTCAAGCCTCCGATTCAAGACAGCAACAATGCTGTTTTTGTCTTGATCATGGAACGCTGGACAATCCTCTTCATCCTCTCGAGGATATTCGGTTGTGCCCTAGAGTTTGCCCATCCAGTCTACATGTGTTTTGTGGACTTTAAGAAGGCATTTGAGTGCGTCCCTCAGGGTATCCTGTGTGGGGAAGCTTTGGGATTATGCCATACCTGACCACTTGTTATGGGCCAATTTTTATCTACGAGAATTTGGTCCACATTGCCAGCAACAAGTCATTGCCAGTAGGTGTTGGACTGCAACAAGGCTGGCCTTCATCATTATTTTCTTGCACTGGGGTGGTTCACAGCTGAGTGTGTACGGCAAGAATGAGCACCTCCAAGTCTGAGGCCGTAGTTCTCACCTGGAAAAATGGTGGCATGCCACTTTGATTCAGAGATGAGTTGCAGCCTCACGTGACGGAGTTAAAGTATCTGTGGGTCTTATTCATGAGTGAGTGGAGCGGGAGATTGACAGACAGATTGGTGCTGAGTCTGCAGCGATGTAGCCGGGGGAGAGTGAAAGCAAAGCTGTTGATTTACAGGTCGATCTGTGTTTCAACTCTCACCTATGTTCACGAGCTCTGGGCAGTCAGTGACTGAAAGAATCAGACTGTAGACACAAGTGTTGGAAACTAGCTTCCTCTGAAGGCTGGCTGGGCTCTTCTTTTGTGACAGGGTGAGAAGTTCAGTCAGTTGTGATGGACTCAGAGTAAAGATGCTAATTCTTTCTATTAAAAGGAGATAGCTGAGGTGGTTCAGGTATCTGACTAGGATGGCTCCTGGGCGCCTCCTGGGTGAGGTATTCTGGGCATGTCCTACCAGAAGGAGTCCCCAGGACAGAACCAGGACACACTGGAGAGCTTTAATCTCTCAGCTGGCCTTCGAACGTTCCCCTGGATAAGCTGGAGGAGGTGGCTGGGAGAGGGCGTTCTGGGCTTCTCTGCTTAGGCTGCTGCCCTTGGATAATGGATGAATGGTCCAACAGACCGATGGATAAATATTGTATAGAGTTGTGGTGTCAGTAATTATATAGTTATATTGCCATAAAGAGTTTGCGAAAGATCTAAATTTATGGATTCAAGTCTGGCTAAAGCCTGTGAGTGTATGAGTATGAATGTGTGCTGTAACTGTGTGGTCTGCATTAAGCTGTGAGCTTATTGTAAAACAAAAGACATGAATCACTGTTAGAACTTGTAAATGAAGTGATTAAATGTCTGTTCATTTCTTTGGAGTGCTACATTATGATCATCCAGGCAGAGGCGGTCAGGATCAGGTTTATCTTGCCCCAACTGACATCTTTAAACTCACTGATCGTGTGGCAGTGGATGTGCTAAGGGTCTGTAAATATTACTGACCGTGTTCAGTGTTGTGTGGATGACCCAAATGCAGACCCTCGGGCAGACAGTGGTGAACTTAAAGCGAGCGAGGAGAGCAGGCACTTACAAAGGACAAGGGGAGGCACCAACTACATATACACACAGAAGGGAATCAGGGGAAGTGCAGACAACAGAGGAGGACGACACACGGGTGAACTGAATCACAACAGACAAGACAGCGGAAGCAAAACTCAAGGAACACAAGAAACACTAATTCTCCACGTAAGACAGCAAAAGTGATAACTAAATTGGGAAATCAGACAAAATTAAACAATTAAAACAGGAGACTTGACACAACAGGAAGGAACGCTGAGGGAGGAACTGAACTAAAGCACCTAGGAACTGAGACCAACAGTGAATACACCAAGAGAGAAAATACAGGAGACAATCAACGCTGATCAACCCTGAAATCTCAGAGATTATTGTGTTTGCTTCACTGCCAGGAGGAGCAACTATTGGCTGCTTAAACACATGGAACGATCAGCACGCAGTTCTGGGAAAAGTCTGTGTGTGTGTGTGTGTGTGTGTGTGTGTGAGGGAGAGAAACAGGGAGTGATCACAGAGGAAAACATTCCAGCATCTTTATCTTTCTCCGGTTCAGGCATTTTTACCATAGCTCAGACTACATTTAACATCCAACACACACACACACACACAACAATAATGTCAATAAACAAAAAGCTTGTTTTTGTGATTCCAGCCAAAACTTTTGTGGACAAAATGCTGATTGAAGTGTTTCCTCAAACAGTTGTTGGAAAAGTTTCAAATCACAAGAGGAAAAAGGAAGTGATGTCTCCAGCTGCTGCTTCATCGACTGAATTAAGAACAAATTCAGAGGAAAGCTCCTCAAGCTGATTTTCCAGTGTTTTCTTACCTTGGCAGGTTTGTTCTCAGCTCCACAGCAGGCTCCCAGCAACAGTAGCTCCTCTCACTCTGCACTGCAGTCCAGTTACAGCACACCTCAAGCAGGGGCTGGAAAGGGGGCGGTCAGATTTACTGGAAAAACCTCTTAAAACAGTCGGAACTGCTTCAGTTTGCAGGGAAAAGATTCTCACAGCCTGTTCAATAACTGGGTTCAATAACTCATAAGAAATGTTCTTCAAACACCAACAACACCTCTTTCCTATCAAATCATCAATGCTGACAGTAAACTATGAGCTGGTTTTCCTTAAAGAGTTTTCCTCAGACCGATATTAACAGCACTGGTCTCTGTGGGACCCTCAGAGCTCAGCGACAGCCAACAGAACGTCACACTGAAGAAACATCACACCCAATATTCACTCTCATTAAATGCATCCATACAAAAATCCCCTCAAACATCAGGGCCATCCTGTTGGTCCCACTTTGCTTAGAACAAAT
Source organism: Pterophyllum scalare (assembly GCA_024447675.2). Classification (NCBI taxonomy): domain Eukaryota; kingdom Metazoa; phylum Chordata; class Actinopteri; order Cichliformes; family Cichlidae; genus Pterophyllum; species Pterophyllum scalare. Next base: position 63,373 of record JAMQGT020015224.1, on the reverse strand, counting down.
GTGCTTCTCAGGATGTTTTGATTGTTTTCGCTCTTCTGGAAAAATGGGCAACATTTCTTTCAGTGTTTATGACGCCCCAAGCTGGGAGCCGCTGGGAGCCTGCCCCATTAATCCAGTGCAGAGGTTAAACAGAGAGAAAGCTGTGAGTATGAGTGTGTGTGAGCTTTCAGAGCTTTGCTCAGTCACACTGTTAAAGAGCCGCTGTATTAATAAAGTTTTTGAATCAGGAAGGAAGGCGGTAACATGGCAGCTGTGAGAGTAAATAGACGTCTCAGTGTCACAGCTCTGTGACTCAGACTCTGGAGGAGCTGACTGGTTATCATAAATGAATGCTCTGATTCAAAGGGAGGATTAGCCTGCTTACAGATCTGATCTAATGCCCATGAGTACAAACTGGTGTTAGGGTCAGATATTCATGACTGTAGAGCCATAAAATGCTTTAAATCTTCCTGATGCCTCTTTGATAAACACAAAGACTTTGGACGCTCCTAAAACCTTCAGACCCTGATTGTCTGCACGCTGGTGAATCTTCCAGAGATCTGATTGGTCAGTGCCTGTTGATCTGGAATATAACGTGTTCTGGTTACCATGGTCAGTTATGTAACACAAGCAACAACATAACTGCCTCCTGAGTAACAGAGTGATGATTCACAGAAAAAGGACCCAAAAACATCAGCCAGAAAGCATAGGTACTGAGAAGTGGTCTGTGGTCCCCACCTGCAGAACCACTCCTTTATTGAGGTTGTCTTGCTAATTGCCAATAATTTCCACCTGTTGTCTATTCCATTTGCACAACAGCAGGTGAAATTGATTGTCAATCAGTGTTGCTTCCTAAGTGGACAGTTTGATTTTGTGTAAGTTTGATTTACTTGGAGTTAGATTGTGTTGATTAAGTGTTCCCTTTATTTTTTTGAGCAGTGTAATTAAATCAACTCTTTTCAAAGATTCAAAGAGCTTTATTGTCATTCATATGTGAAACATGACAGGAACAAAACTTAGTTCCTCTGGTCCCTCTAGTGCAAGCTGCCTTTTTTTTTTTTTTTTTTTTTTAGGCCTGTCATGTCTGGCAATTTTTGCAATCGGAATGATTATCCGAATGTGCGCTGATGTACCAAACATATTTATTTTTACAAAAACAGCTCTATAAGTTTCCTATAGGCTATTCTTGTTAATGTTTATATTTTTATTTATTTATTTAGTTATTCATGCCAGAGCTGACAGGCATTAAGGAAGGGGATAGGAAAGAGTGGAAAGAAAAGGAAAAAAAACAAAAAGAAAGAAAAAAGAAAAAAGAAAAAGAAATAAATAAATAAATAAATCAAAGGTGGGGGGAGTGAGACAAAGGGGAGAAAAGGGAAAAATATAATCCATAAAAGTAGATATACATACATATCTATATATACACACACACACACACACACACCGCAAACAGCAAGATTGTGTGCAATGTGTGTGTGTATGTGTCTCTGTTATGGAATGTAGTCAATAATGAGGGCACGAAACTGCACCCATGCCCCCCGCGATCCAGAGGCGAATAAGAAAGGACCCAGGAGACCCGAGCCATCCACAGCCCACCAGGAGCTCAGAAGATCCGAGGCCGCACGTCCCGATGGCAACTGCAAGCTGCCTTTTTTTTTTAATATTAAAAGATATTTACAAATAAATAGAATAATTTGAGAAATAGGATATATAGATAACTAACAACAGAGAAAAGTGATCTGGTACCTGAGCAGTTCACACTAATATTGTATATCATATTGTCATGTATCGCAAAGTCAGTGGTTTATTTCACAGAATATTATCAGTGGCCTTAAAGAAGCAGCATTCGTTTGCACGAGTGTTGTCAGTGAGAGTTTGTTAGTCTGACGGCTTCAGGATAGAAGCTGTTTCGCAGCCTGGTTGACCTCGATCTGATGCGGCGTAACCTACGACCTGAGGGGAGTGGGGAGAACAGTCTGTGGGCAGGGTGGGAGGGGTCCCCGATTATACTGGAGGCCCTGCTCCTGCATCTGCTGATGTAGATGTCCTCTACAGTCGTGAAGGTGCTGCTGGTGATCTTCTGGGCAGATTTGACCACCCTCTGCAGAGCCTTCCTGTCAGAAGCAGAGCAGTTTCCATACCACACAGTGATGCATGTTGTTATGATGCTCTCAACCACACACCTGTAGAAGGAGGTGAGGATTTTGGTCCCTAGGCCAGCCTTCTTTAACTTCCTCAGGAAGTAGAGTGGTGGGCTTTCTTGATAAGACAGCCAGTTTGTGTTACTGGTGAGCTGTGTACAGTTTTTTTTTGTTTACATCAATTCCATTTCATTTGTTGCATGGTGAAGTTGATGCCTAACCCTAACCCACTAACCTTAACCCTCCCTGTCAGAGATGTGAGCATCACAGGCTCAGGGGTGCTCCTTTTAACACGTGTAACCAATTGTCTGAGTATTTTAAAGATGGGAGGGGGTGGATTTGAGTCACCCTCTGGGTGGAGTTTTTTTTCCCCACCTCATTATTTCTGTCAAGAAACTTTTATTTTCTTTCTTTCATTTTGCTCTAGTTGATATAGAGATAACAGAAAATGATTGTTGAACATAAACTTTATCATCATTTATCATTTTAACTTTTATTCTGGAACTATTTTTTTCAACCATGACTAGATGTCAAAAAACGACCACCACCCCACAATCCACATGTACTGATCAATGACTGCTCAATAACCTGTTACAGTCTCAGCCCTGATATTGATCACAGCTTCAGCCAGGAAGAAAAATCCCCCCAAAAGTAAAAGAAAAGTCAAATGGAGGCAGATTTGTTTCTGTAGCACGAAATAATCAGTACAACTGAAAACAGCACAAACATTTAATGGGAGCAGGTAACAAGGTAACAATTTCAAGGATTCAGGATCAGAAATGAGAAACTTTTGAGATGAAGCTTAAACCCTGAAATATGAAACATTCTCCTTCTGATGTCTCTAAACTCTGTGTTTAATGGTTATAAAAGTAGAAATTCAAAGTCTAAAGAAAACGTCCTCTGCTGGATGAACTTCTGCTGGTTGTCTTTGTTAAATCTAACAATTAAATAAAGGTTATTGATCTCTAAATAGCAGTGAGAGCCCCTCACAGAACACAACAGCATCATGTACATCAGGTGTGACAATTGGAGTGCCTGAAAGGTGGGGCCTACAGGTGTGTGGCAGCTGTTTGCAGTACGTCCTGTATGAAATGAGACAATGAGATGCAGAGAAACTGAGGCTCTGTGGGCTGCAGACTGTGCTCAGTTTATCTCCGGTTAAAAGAAGAATTCTTTATTTGGTTTTTACTCAAATCATCTGTGATCCTCAGACACCAGTAGGAGGCGCCACAGCTCCACAGATCTTCAGTCCAACACACATCAACCACTGTTTGATCTTCTAGGAAAGAAGCTGTTGTTGCTCAACATCTGACACCTCCAGATTATAAAATAGCTCTGGTCCTTTTTGACCTCATTGGGCCCAGTCTTCTCGTCATCCCAGTCCTGGCCCTGCTTGGTCTTTTGTGGCATAACTCAGGACTTAAAAGAACCAGAAACAGAACCAGGAGTAGGGCCATGATGGGAGTAAACTGTGCATTTGTGTTTGTTTGTGTGCAAACCAGGGACTAGGATTATTTTTTGGGGAAAAAGTTATCCTGCTCAGTCCTGGTTCTGGTCCTGGTTCTGGTTCTGGGATGTATGGCACACCCTCCGGCATGACTAATCACAAGTACACGATGTGCTCTCAGACCTAGAAATCCTGACACCTGACACCTGAGCCCGTCCGCCCCACCCACTCGCCCCTGGCCCAGCTGGGGGAGGTGTGGGTGTGGTGCTGACGCTGCGTTCTCGGCACAGCGGGAGACAAACAGACATAGGGGGCAGACGGGCACAGTGCGGTCGGGGGCCTCAGAGTCTGGTTAATGATTGAGGGGCGGCCGGCAGTTATTGACTGAAGGAGCTTTTACAGACAGCATGAGGACAGCCGGACTCCACTGTCTCTCTACTGGCTTAGATTCGCAGACGCTGGGAGTGAAGAAGATGCAGGGGACGCTCTTCCACCCTTTAATGGCATTACTCTGATTCTGTTCTGCTATACTATAAACGATACTCCACCGTCTTTAATTCCTCTTCACTTTCCCCTCAAAAATTTCCTCATCTTCTTTTGTCTTCCCATTCCTGCCACTCAGCTTCATCTGGCCGATCACCTCCCCTCATTGGAGGAAGGCTGAGTGTACCTGGATACCTGATCACCTGCACAGACGCGGCTTTAAGTTTAAGGGGCAAAAGTCTTTATTTTTGAACCCCCCTTCTGACAGGCTTCAAGTTCCACTGCAGCAACAGGCTGAACAGGTTTACTTTCTGAGACCGGATCTCCTCAGGACTAGGACCAGGTGAAGCTGCAGCAATGGTTGCTGGGAAGCAGCGGGGCAACAGAGTGTCTCCTCCAGATGGCGGTTGGGGCTGGGTGATCGTCGGCAGCTGCTTCATGGTGACGGTCTGCACGCGTGCAGTGACCAGGTACACACACACACACACACACACACACACACTCGTCTTTGTAGCTGTGTGAGGACCCTTATAAAATTACTGCAGTTTCTGACCCTTAACCCCGAGAGACTGTGCACCAAGTGAGGGCTGGATTCACTGCAGGTTGCCGTGAATGTATGGACAAGAAACATCCGTTTGGATCAGAAAACTGCACACAGGTGTGTTAGTGTGTTGTTGTGTTACTTCTGGGTTTACTGATAGTTTTATGCAAACAAAAATAAAAAGAAAAGGAAACTGCTCGGCTGCGTTTTGAGAATAAAGCTGACATTTAAGGAACTGGCCTAGTCTTTTAAATGTGAAAGTTATTCTCAAAATGCAAAAGTCATTTTGTGTGAGTGTGTAAAATATGTATATAGACAGATCTGAACAGGTAAAAACAATTACAGAAACAAAATCTTCAGTGGAAAAGACTCAAAATACTTGTAGTTGACATTCCTCTGATGTGATAACTAGGACATCATGGCATCACAACCAACAAATTGCTACCAAATAGCTGTTTCGTAACAGGGTAAATCAGAATAAAAAATTCCAATTTGGACCTTTTGTAAGATTTAATTAAAACCAGAATTTCAAAAAAAGAATTTAAAAATAAGTTGCTGGAGATGAGCAGGCTTTGTTGCAAAGATTTATTAACACACAGATTTAGACCAAAACACAAGAATGTGTAAAAGCACCTCCCGGGAGTGTCTGCCTTAAGCACGTGAGTTAGCAAAGCCCACAACAGCAAAACAAGCAAGAGGAGGCAAAGACAGAAGAAAAACTCCCGACAGGCCTGTAGGAGGGTTCATACAGGATACCCCCCAGGACACCCCCCCCCCTTTGTTCCCAGCTAATTTGCATAAAGTGTCATCCCCTGAAACCTGATCACAGACCAGTAACTCCTGGGAGAACTGCCAACTACACTCACCATGTCACCAGAGTACTCCATGCTTTATGACAGTTCTGATATCCATAGTAAATAATGAATCCTCCTCCAATTAAAAAGCCTTTGCTACACCCCCACATTTAAACAGAACCCACTTAATTAGAATATATCCCATTAATAATAATTCATATTATCCAAACAAAAGTTGGTCTGCTGAGTCATGTTTCAGGAGGCACACAGTCATAAAGTAAAATAAAACATAATATGAGGTGACACAACGTCATGTGAACCAAAATGTGTGCATAGTGAGATTGAGGCCCAATGCATAATATGAGAGTAAATATAACCTCAGTCTTAAGCTACTAACCTAAAGCATACAGTGTTCATTAATCCAGTGTATGTGACCACTATATTTATTAATAAATGATACTAGAAATGATTACTGTAAATACTAATACCATAGCAATAAAAATACCCAACATGACACTATCCTGTGGGCTGACCAATCAGAAGTTGAGATTCAGTTTGGAAATAATGGATTCTGTGTTCTTTGGGCCTTTCTTATTTCAGCAGATAACACCGTTATTCATTAAAATACCAGTTAGTAAAATGAAAATGATATAAGAATATGGTTTTACATAGTACTTTTCTTAATAGAAAAGAGTTTCAAAATCAAATTAAAAATGCCACTGAAGATCAGAGATGTTGGGAAAATAAGAATCAGTATCCAAAATTTTAAATTATCAGCCTCAAAGATACATGAGAGACTGACAACAGAATAGATCCTTATACACAAAGATACATTTTATAATAATCTCACAAAATCTTGCTTATGACAAAATTCCCAGATTTACCTCTGCTGAGGATACTCTTCTCCACCTTCAAACACGGGTCAGTCCGAACAACCCTGGACATCTCGACACTGTGGCGTCACTATCCTCAGAATTGAACTCCTGCACTCTGAGTAACAGACTCATACCGGGCTGTGGCTCAGGAGGTAGGGTGGGTCATCTACCTTCTTCCTGCATATCAAAGTACCCTTGCGCAAGATGATGAATCCCAAGTTGCCCCGATGCATTAATGGGAGTCTGAGTATGTGGTACCTGTAAGCACTTTTTACCTAATATTCACACATTCATACTCCAACGGCTGCACAGCATGAATGGGTGAATGAGGCTTGTAGTAGAAAGCACTTTGAGTTTGAGTAGAAAAGGTCAATACAAGTACCAGTCCTTCTACCATTATATTACTTGCTTATTAAAAATTATGTCCCTCCAGGTCTTATCTCAGCACATTGTGCCTCTACTCCAGCAGCATGACTCCACAAGAAGAGTCTGGTTGCTAAACTGGCCTGATGTGGTTCAGATCATCACCTGCTGAAACATCTGGACTTTTACGAAACTAAGAATAGCACAAAGATGCTACCTTTGGCAGCTGAAATGCTCACAGAAGATTAAAGAGGAGCTGATGCAGCTCAAACATGCTGCAGCAGGCTGACTGATCGCCCAGGGCCACTGGAAGTATGTTGGGCAAGTTGATTTGCTAGCTGCTGACCTGTTCAGGCGAGTGACAGTGTTTTCACCCATCATGGAGCATAACCTGTGAAGCAAACCCCACTATCCAATAGTTTTTTCTTAATGTCAGCACTTTCACATGACAGGCCGCTGAAACAAAGTATGGGTGGAATTTAAACCTCAACAGGAAGGCAATGCTGGCTGAGCAGGATGCTGATGGAGAGAAAGAAAATGTGTTTCTGGAGTCGACAGCAGCAGCTCCAAACCTCCAGTCAGAGTCCTTTATCACAGCACATGATCAGCAAGCTTAAAGGTGAAAAAGCATCTTTCAGCTGTGCCATGTACCTGAACTTTGATTTACAGAGACAGAACAAGCTTATATTCTTCTTCTTCATGCATATTTATGTTTGCTCACCGGACAATTTATTAGGCACACCTAGCACCGGGTTGGATCCCCTTTTCCTTCAGAGCCGCTTTAATTCTTCATGGCTCGGATTTCGGTCCATGTTGACATGACACAGCTGCTGCAGATGTGCCATTTGCATCAGTGATGAGAATCTCCCATTCCACCAAAGGTGCTCTGTTGAGCTGAGATCTGCTGACTGTGGAGGCCATTTGAGTACAGAGAACTCACTGTCATGTATAAGCCAGTTCTGAGATGATACTGAACTTTATGACAGGGTGTGTCATCCTGCTGAAAGCAGCCATGAGAAGATGATACACTGTGGTCATAAAGGGATGGACATGGTCAGCAACAACGCTCAGGTAGGCTGTGGTGTTTGAACAATACTTAGTTGGTACTGAGGGGCTCAAAGTGTGCCGAAGAAAATATCCCCCACACCATCACACCACCAGCAGGCAGAGCCGCTGATACAAACCAGGATGGATCCATCCTTTCAAGCTGTTTATACCAGATTCTGACCCTACCGTCTGAATGCTGCAGCAGAAATGGAGACTCATCAGATCAGGCAGTGTTTTTCCAAACTTCTATTGTCCAGATTTGGTGAGTGTGTGAAATGTACAGGGGTTGGACAATGAAACTGAAACACCTGTCATTTTAGTGTGGGAGGTTTCATGGCTAAATTGGACCAGCCTGGTGGCCAATCTTCATTAATTGCACATTGCACCAGTAAGAGCAGAGTGTGAAGGTTCAATTAGCAGGGTAAGAGCACAGTTTTGCTCAAAATATTGCAATGCACACAACATTATGGGTGACATACCAGAGTTCAAAAGAGGACAAATTGTTGGTGCACGTCTTGCTGGCGCATCTGTGACCAAGACAGCAAGTCTTTGTGATGTATCGAGAGCCACGGTATCCAGGGTAATGTCAGCATACCACCAAGAAGGACGAACCACATCCAACAGGATTAACTGTGGACGCAAGAGGAAGCTGTCTGAAAGGGATGTTCGGGTGCTAACTCGGATTGTATCCAAAGAACATAAAACCACGGCTGCCCAAATCACGGCAGAATTAAATGTGCACCTCAACTCTCCTGTTTCCACCAAAACTGTCCGTCAGGAGCTCCACAGGGTCAATATACACGGCCAGGACTGCTATAGCCAAACCTTTGGTTACTCGTGCCAATGCCAAACGTTGGTTTCAATGGTGCAAGGAGCGCAAATCTTGGGCTGTGGACAATGTGAAACATGTATTGTTGTCTGATGAGTCCACCTTTACTGTTTTCCCCACATCCGGGAGAGTTACGGTGTGGAGAAGCCCCAAAGAAGCGTACCACCCAGTACTGTTGCATGCCCAGAGTGAAGCATGGGGGTGGATCAGTGATGGTTTGGGCTGCCATATCATGGCATTCCCTTGGCCCAATACTGGTGCTAGATGGGCGCATCACTGCCAAGGACTACCGAACCATTCTGGAGGACCATGTGCATCCAATGGTTCAAACATTGTATCCTGAAGGCGGTGCTGTGTATCAGGATGACAATGCACCAATACACACAGCAAGACTGGTGAAAGATTGGTTTGATGAACATGAAAGTGAAGTTCAACATCTCCCATGGCCTGCACAGTCACCAGATCTAAATATTATTGAGCCACTTTGGGGTGTTTTGGAGGAGCGAGTCAGGAAACGTTTTCCTCCACCAGCATCACGTCGTGACCTGGCCACTATCCTGCAAGAAGAATGGCTTAAAATCCCTCTGATCACAGTGCAGGACTTGTATATGTCATTCCCAAGACGAATTGACGCTGTATTGGCCGCAAAAGGAGGCCCTACACCATACTAATAAATTATTGTGATCTAAAACCAGGTGTTTCAGTTTCATTATCCAGCCCCTGTAGCCTCAGTTTCCTTCTCTTAGCTGACAGGAGTGGCACCCAGTGTGCTCTTCTGCTGCTGGAGCCCATCTGCTTCATGGTTGGAGATGTTGTGCATTACGAGATGCTCTTCTGCATAACTCAGTTGTAACAAGAGCTTTTGTTTCCTTCCTATCAGCTCGAAGCAGTCTGACCATTCTCTGTAAACCATGGGGATGCTTGTGTGGGATAAACCCAGCAGATCAGCAGTCTCTGAAATACTCAGACTAACAACCATGACACATTCAAAGTCACTTAAATCACTTTTCTTCATCTTTTTGATGCTAAGTTTGAATGTCAGCAGGTCATCCTCATGCTTAAATGCTTTGAGTTGCTTCCATGTGATTGGCTGATTAGATATTTACAGTGTATCACAAAAGTGAATACACCCCTCACATTTCTGCAGATATTTAAGTATATCTTTTCATGGGAAAACACTGACAAAATGTCACTTTGACACAATGAAAAGTAGTCTGTGTGCAGCTTATATAACAGTGTAAATTTATTCTTCTCTCAAAATAACTCAATATACAGCCATTAATGTCTAAACCAGCGCCAACAAAAGTGAGTACACCCCTAAGAGACTACACCCGTAAATGACCAAATTGAGCACTGCTTGTCATTTCCCCTCCAAAATGTCATGTAACTCATTAGTGTTACTAGGTCTCAGGTGTGCATAGGGAGCAGGTGTGTTCAGTTTTGTAGTACAGCTCTCACACTCTCTCATACTGGTCACTGAAAGTTCTAACATGGCACCTCATGACAAAGAACTCTCTGAGGGTCTTAAAAGATGAATTGTTGCGCTGACATAGAAGATTGCCAACACCCTGAAACTGAGCTGCAGCACAGTGGCCAAGATCATCCAGCGTTTTAAAAGAGCAGGGTCCGCTCAGAACAGACCTCGCGTTGGTCGTCCAAAGAAGCTGAGTGCACGTGATCAGCGTCACATCCAAATGCTGTCTCTGAAAGATAGACGCAGGAGTGCTGTCAGCATTGCTGCAGAGATTGAAGAGGTGGGGGGTCAGCCTGTCAGTGCTCAGACCATACGCCGCACACTACATCAAACTGGTCTGCATGGCTGTCACCCCAGAAGGAAGCCTCTTCTGAAGTCTGTACACAAGAAAGCCCGCAAACAGTTTGCTGAAGACATGTCAAGAAAGGACATGGATTACTGGAACCATGTCCTATGGTCTGATGAGACCAAGATTCATTTGTTGGGTTCAGATGGTGTGTGGCGGCGATCAGGTGAGGAGTACAAAGATAAGTGTGTCATGCCTACAGTCAAGCATGGTGGTGGGAATGCCATGGTCTGGGGCTGCATGAGTGCAGCAGGTGTTGGGGAGTTACATTTCATTGAGGGACACATGAACTCCAGTATGTACTGTGAAATAATGAAGCAGAGCATGATCCCCTCCCTCTGGAAACTGGGTCGCAGGGCAGTGTTCCAGCATGATAATGACCCCAAACACACCTCTAAGACAACCACTGCTTTATTGAAGAGGCTGAGGTGGCAACCTGTGAAGCTCTGGTAAACTCCATGCCCAGGAGAGTTAAGGCAGGTCTGGAAAATAATGGTGGCCATACAAAATATTGACACTTCAGGAACTTTCACTAAGGGTAGGTGCTCACCTCGCAACCGGAAGGTCGCGGGTTTGAGTCCCCGTCTGAGCGTGTGTATCCCTGGGCAAGACCCTTAACCCACATTGCCTAAGTGTGAATGTGGTCGGTGGTGGTCGGAGGGGCCGTAGGCGTGAATTGGCAGCCACACTTCTGTCAGACTGCCCCAGGGCAGCTGTGGCTACATTAGTAGCTTACCACCACCAAGTATGATTGAGGTGTGAATGAATGGTGCACAGAATTGTAAAGCACTTTGAGTACCGTGAAAAGCGCTATATAAGTCTAAGACATTATAATTATTATTACTTTTCATTGTGTCAAAGTGTCATTTTATCAGTGTTGTCACATGAAAAGATATACTTAAATATCTGCAGAAATGTGAGGGGTGTACTCACTTTTGTGATACCCTGTACACGGATGAGCAGTTGAGCAGGTGTGCCTAATACAGTGGCCAATGAGTGTATTATTTGTATAGGGATGTATTTATCATGACACAGTTTACATTGACAAATTTATAGCCTGGGCTTATATTGGCTTTCAAAATATAAAACCCAATAATAAGAATAATACGACACTTCAGGAAACACAAAGCTCTCACTCTCATTATTCTGCAGGCTGGGATTATTAATAAAATACATAACAAGTTATGCTGTATAATTATAAAATCACATACCCAGCAGCATGTATCCATCTATCCATTTTCTAAGCTGCTTAATTCTGGGGTGTGGAGGACTGGAGTCCATCCCAGCTTTCCCTATGCAAGTGGCATACAAAAGCCTTATAAATAATCAATTCAAAATAAGCAGATATTTTAAAAAGAAAATCATTTTATAATATCTGACACTGATCTAAGGGCTGCTAGAAGCAACAATCACGAGCAGAGAAGCTGCAGCAGTTCACACGAAAAGTCTACAAATAGTTTGTTTTCATGCAGCAGCACAAAAACAGGAGCCGCACACATGCACAAACACACACACGTACAAACACACGTCTTCATTATAAAAGTCTAATTATGCACTCATGTGTGATGCAGTCGTCCACTCAGAGAGGCACAACAAACATGTTTACAGAGTTTTGCTGCAGTAAAAGTACAAATAGCTGACTCAGTGTCGTCGTATGTGGATTAAACCAGAGAGGTTGTGTTGTTACTGGTTTCACTGGGAGAACTGGATGCTGTTTGCTGTTATGTAGAGTGGTTTTACTATAAATGGTTCACACAGAGCCCTGTGGGATATGTTCTTCAGCTGAAATTCAATCCAGACAAACTGGTTTCTCTGGTTCATTCACTCTCCCTCCTCCACCTAAAGGAGGAGTTCATTTAGTGAAGCAGAGCTGACTTCAATACGAAGCTGCAGCCGGCAGCTGGTGTGCTTTAAAAATACTCAGAGTTCCTCCTCTCAGTCTTTAATCCTGTACTGTAACAAGTTACTTTGAAAAGTTTAACCCAGCTAAGGAAAACTGGTTCTTATTCCACCATCAAGTGTTTATATGAACGCACACACACACACATACAGACATGGACAAAATTGTTGGTACCCTGAACTTAATATTTTGTTGCACAACCTTTTGAGGCAATCACTGCAATCAGTTGATCTCTGTAACTCACAAATAGACTTCTGCACCTGTCTCCAGGGATTCTGGCCCACTACTCGTGAGCAAACTGCTCCAGCTGTCTCAGGTTTGAAGGGTGCCCTCTCCACACCGCATGTTTCAGCTCCCTCCACATAAGTTAAATAGGATTTAGATCAGGGCTCTGAAGGCCACCTCAGGATAGTCCAATATATTGTTCTGAGCCATTCCTGGGTGTTTCTAGCTCTGTGTGTGTGTGTGTGTGTTTTTTTTAAATCATTATCCTGTTGGATGATCTGTGACTGAGACAAAGCTTTCTGACACTGGGCAGCACATTTTGCTCCATAATTCCTTGATAGTCTTGAGATTTCATTGTACCCGCACAGATTCAAGACACCCTGTGCCAGATATAGCAAAGCAGCCCCGGAGCATAATCCAGCCTCCTCCATGTTTCACAGTAGGTACAATGTGTTCTTTTCTTTGTATGCTTCCCTTTTGCATCTGTGAACATAAAGCTGATGATTTGCCAGAAAACTCCAGTTTTATGTTATCTGTCCAAAGGACGTTCGCCCAGAAACTTTGTGCCTTGTCAATGTGCATTTTGGCAAATTCCAGTCTCACTTTTTTATGATATGCTTTCTACAGTGGTGTCCTCCTCGGTCATCTTCCATTAAGTCTGCTTTAGTTTGGTGCTGTCTGACACTGATTTAGCACATCCACATTCAGGGAGGCTGGCTACAGTCCAGTGGACCTTAAACCTCTGTATATGTGCAGCCACAGTCACAGGAATATCAAGCTGCTTGGAGATGCTTGTAGATAATTGTCTTTCTGATTTCCTGAGACAGCTCTCTGCTTAGCTTTCTGTGGTCCATGTGGTACCTGCCATAATATAAATATAATATAAACAGCACAGTGACGACTTTTCACCCTTTAAACAGGCAGACTGACTGATTACAGGTTAGTAGACACCTGCGGTGCTAATTGCAGGACACACCTTAATTTAACGCGTCCAGCTTACTCTTAGCCTTTCCTGGGGGTACCATCATTTTTGTCCAAATTTGTTTTTGAAAATAATTCTGTTGAACCACAATTCAAAAGTCTGATTTTCATTATTTTGTTTTCAGTAAATTTTTATTTATTTTGACTTTTGTCAGTGTCAGGTTATTTTAGTGACCGTTGTGGGTTTATCTTTCTTTAACAGAAGGGTTACAACAATTTTGTCCACATCGGCTCTGATTGCTGAATGGAAACAACCTGATGGAGTCATCCACGGAGCTGTCAGTTCAGATAGGGGTGGTTTACGTAGTCTTCTGAGCTGCAAAGTTTTTCTCTCCATGAAAACAGAGAAGAGTCTCTGCCGCTGCGTTTGTCACAGTTAAATGGGCCGTGGTTAGCTTTAGAAAGCTGCTATGGGATCAGCCTCGGAGCTCAGCTGACGGCAGGCTGGATCAACTGACTCTCTGAATGACAAACAGTCGATGTGTTCGGCCTCTCAGCTGCAGGGCCTGAGTCTCAGGAGCTGAAGGGGTTAAATAGAGAAATCCTGACTCCTTCTGTGACCTTTGACCCACATTTCCTGGTCTCAGTTTGCACACCAGTCAGAGATCCCGACCTCAGACTGGATCTGATTGTTGTGCAGCTGGAAAACTTCTCAGTAAACAGAAACACGTGTTCAGAGTTGGAGTGAATGACGTTGAGCTCCACCTCTCCTCCATCAGCACACCGGAATGCTCCCAGTGCTCCCAGTGAGGGTGGACAGTTGGACTGTGCTCCATGTTTCTCACAGCAGTTATGCAACACATTTCTCTTTGATTTGATCAGAAATCAGCTGTGACTGACACATGCGCAGACACACACACACACACACAGTTGACCTGCTGTTTAATGTTGATTCTTGTCTCTCTGTTGATCCAAGACGTCAGAACGAATAGTGGACTACTTTTTCTGTCCTGTTCACTAAGAACAGATCAATAATCAGATTGATCCATTTCAATTCAGCAACCACAGGAAGCCCCCCTAAATTCTCCTCTGCTTCCTGCTCCTTTCTGACTGTGCTTGGACTATCATCTCCAAAATCAGCTTCATGTTTTCTTCAGTCAGACCTGAAAGCAGAAACTCTTCAGGGACGAGTTCACTGAGCTCATATCAGCTGAGTCGGGCACTTATTTCCTCATTGACTCCTATACAATCATACTGGAGTCGCCTCCTGCTGGTCATCAGTGAGAATGCAGGTTTAAGGCTTCGCTTTTTACACCTTGAAGCTACGTCCATTTGTATATACAGTCTGTCAGCTCGCTGTTTTTTTTTTTGGAGGGGGGGATCTACAACTCTCAAGATGCAAGAAAAGTCTAATCACTGAGCTCCAAACAGACAGCAAAGATAGAGATGTCGGGAAAATGGTCACAGCAATAAATTCCAATTCATGTTTGGTCTTCTGAAATGAAACAGCAGCAAAGCATGATGGGTACTGTAGTATTCTCCATAAAACTTTCTTAAAGTTTTGTGCACTTCTGTGTCTGCAGATGCATCTCCATCTTCTTCGTGGAGTTCCAGGCTCACTTTGGGACCGACTACGCTGCCACCGCCTGGATCCACAGCCTGATGGACTGCAGCACCATGCTCTGCGGTGAGTACCTGCTGGTCCACACACAGAAATCAAAGAGTTGTTTCCTTTGACCCAGGGCTGAACATGTCTATGTGTCCAGCTCCTATCGGCAGCCTGGTGGGGAACCGCTGGTCGTGCCGGGTGGCAGTGATTTTGGGAGGCTTCCTGTCCTCCTGTGGACTCCTGCTCAGCTCCTTTGCCACAAACCTGAAGATGCTTTACTTCAGTGCAGGGATTCTCACAGGTCAGACTCAGGCTCGCTGTCTAAAAGTCTCATGCTCTTTAATGTGCTGACTCATTAAATATGTCTGCAGGTCTGGGCTTCGCACTCTGCTACACCCCCGCCATCGCCCTGGTGGGCTGTTACTTTCAACAGAGGAAGTCGTTGGCGTATGGCATCGCCATGTCAGGCAGTGGGATCGGGACATTCGTGCTGGCTCCTGTCGTGCAGATGCTCATCGAGCTGTACTCATGGCGGGGGGCGCTGCTTGTCCTCAGCGCCTTTGTTGCAAACCTCTGCGTTTGCGGAGTGCTGCTCCGACCAATTACACTACAGGCGGAGGAGGAGGAGGAACCCTGTGGGGAGAAGCAGTGTTGTATGTGTTCTCGTCAATATCATGTTCCTTCAGCAGTCAAATCAGATATTAAGATTCACCTGTGTACTCTGATGCAGGTGATGATGTGGAAAAACCTCCCAAAGAAGGCATGGATATCCTCTCTCTGCCATCTTCACCTGGAAGCTCCGCCCCCAGGCAGAGGAGGAAGTGGAGCTTCTTGTCCTGTAAGGAGTATCACTTCATGTTGCAGCCGGACTTCCTGGGTCTGGCCGTGTCTTTCCTGTTTCTGGCGAGTGGCTGCAGCCTCCCCTTTGTTTACCTGGTGCCCTATGCTCTGAGCTCTGGTGTCAGCCACCAGCATGCCGCCTTCCTTATGTCCATCCTGGGAGTCATTGACATCGTGGGGAACATCACCTTTGGCTGGCTGACGGACAGAAGGTACGGCGAGTCCGAGTGAATTCACAAACTCTGCATAAGACCGAGAACCAATGCTGGCATGGCTTTGGAGAGCTCTCAGATAGATGTTTAGGATCTGTTTGGTTCCGTGTGTTCATCTTGTATCACATCTTTTGTACTCAGTAAATTTTCTACATTAGGCAGAAGAAAGACCATTTTCTCCACTGAAGTCATCGAGGGGAAACTATGGTCAGCATCTGCAAGACATTCGATTCGTGGAGGGACCCTGAGCCACCTTTCTAATGAACACTTGGCTGCCATACGAACACACGTGAACAGGAAACTGTCTCACTGATAAATCCTGTCTTGAGGATTCAGACTTCTGATCTGGTAACTTCGACACATCACCAGATTCATGGAAATACTGAAGACCTCAGCAGTGATGTGCATCCGCTTTAGTTCAGTTCAGCTTTATTTATATGGCACCAATTCACAACAGCAGTCATTTATATACATAGTAAGGGAAAGACGCTTCAATACAACAATCAGACGACCCCCTATGAGCAGCACTTGGTGCCAGTGGGACGGAAAAACTCCCATTTATCAGGAAGAGCTCTCAAACAGAGCCATCTGCTGCAACTAGCTGGCATACCCGTTTATTTCCATTTCTTTTGTTTGAAGCCTCTGAGGAGAGGATGGCTCCCTTCATGTTCGTACAGGTGTAACTTCTGTAACACAGCGAGGTGTTTCTACTGCAATCCGCTTATTTACCTGTATTCAGGTAATAGCGTTTGTCTGACCTCAGTTCTATGGTCAGTTCTATTTTTTTGCTATTCATAACTCAAAATGTTGACCTATTAACTCGAAATTTTGAAGTATTTTCTCAAAATTTTGAGATACTTAACTCAAAATTAATTTCTTCTTAAATAATAACTTGAAATTCTCAGTTATGCATCTCAAAATTTTCAATTTAGTGGTGGGAACAAGCTCCCATACAGCTCAGTGTGTCTGTGATAAAACCTGGGTCAAAGATAAGCACCGTCTTAAAGGGACAGCTCACGCAAACAGCGCTGACTCCCTCCAGGAAACTGTTTGCACATTTTTAAATTCTCCCTGCAGGCTGCTGACACTGTTGGACTTCCTGTGTGTCTCTCAGGTGTTTAAAGCCGTACCGTCTGGCCTGTTACATTTTCTCTGTCGGGATGGAGGGTCTCTGCTGTCTCTTCACGCCGCTGCTTCGTTCCTTCCCGCTCCTCGTGCCCTTCGCTGTGCTCTACGGCTATTTTGACGGCGCCTATGTGGCACTGATCCCCGTGGTGACGTCTGATGTGGTCGGAACTACGTACCTGTCCTTGGCACTGGGTGTGGTCTTCTTTCTCCACGCCATCCCGTATCTGGTCAGCCCGCCCATTGGAGGTGAGAGAAACAGCTCCAACCATCTGCTTCATCCATTTTTGAAAATCACTAAATTCACTAAATATTAAAAAATTCTCACCTCAAAAGAATTATTTGAATTAAAAAAACTGAATTAAAAAATATCATTTTTTAAAAATAAAAAGTAACTGTATTATAAATTTTTGTGTGAAATCAACTAAAATAAAAATACTAAAAATAAAAAAATGCTTCTATAAGATTAATCACTTTGTTTTTCCACTTGATATAGTTCTTTTCTTCAATCTTAAAACTAAAATAAAAACATTCAGCAATAATACTTAAATATAAAATAATCACTTTAATTAAAAATATCCAGCTATTGGGACAAAAAAAAGCATTTCTTATCTTTAAAAAAAACTTTCAATCACAAATAAACAATAATAAAATGAAAATAATAACTTAAAAATGTAAAACGATAATCAAAATATTTGATCAGTACGAGTGCTAACTCCTGCAGAGTGATCGTCCTCACAAACGCCATTGGACATTTGACATCTGATTACATCACTGTGCCATCGCCTGCTGTCATGCTGATGATGTCATACCTGAAACTCTTCTTCTCTTCCTGCAGGCTGGCTGGTTGACATCACAGGAAGCTACACGGCCACTTTCTTCCTCAGTGGCGCCGCTCTGCTGGCCAGCGCAGCCATTCTCTCTGTTGTGACCTGGATTCGCCGCTGCCGCCGACGTTTTGATTCGGTGCTGATGCTGCCTTCTGACCATCATCATGGACCCTGAGGCCCTGCGCTTCAAACTGTCTGACCAATCGTGTTGCTTATGATCCTCAGAGAAAACTACCAATCAGATTCCTTGACACCAAAGCCAACCGAAAGGCTGTAACAGGCCGGGACAGATGTCAATCACAGATTCACGGGAAGTGGAATCTTTTTCAGAGTCTGCTGAAAACCAAGAGG
This sequence comes from Pterophyllum scalare, assembly GCA_024447675.2. Lineage (NCBI taxonomy): Eukaryota > Metazoa > Chordata > Actinopteri > Cichliformes > Cichlidae > Pterophyllum > Pterophyllum scalare. The sequence continues at coordinate 45,041 of JAMQGT020015224.1, read as the reverse complement.
CAAAAATAAACTTTTTTTTCTTTTTTTTTTACTTTGAGAAAATATCCAACTTCTTGTCTGCACACAGCTAACAAACTTAATGTCCGTCATGAACTGAGGGGGAACCTCCACTGCAGGAGCAAAGTGTACCTAATAAACTGGACAGTAAATAATACACAGATGCCTAAATCTTATCAGTTGATGATAAGTTCATTTTTGACACTGGAAATAAGCTCTCCTGGCTGAACCTGAACACACCACATTGGTTTCAGTAGCCACTCTCAGATACCGATCAGTTTATTAATGAGCCAGTAAAAACATAATTATATTTTTAATGGTGCTGCATGAAGCTGAGCCCTTCTTACCACAGTGTGTATGTGTGTGTGTGTGTGTGTGTGTGTATATATATATATATATACGTCTGTTAGGGTAACACAAACATCTTCAGGTGCTATAACTCAGGTACTGATTAACAGAGGAGGTCAGGCTATGAGCAGGTGGGTTGAACTGTCTGCTGATTGGTCCAGAGCATCCTGTTTCTGTCCCAGAGCTGCTGGAGTTCAGCTGTAAAAGTGATGAGAAAAAAGAGCCAAAGTTGATTTTAAACCTGTTACATGTTTCTTCAATAAAATTAAAGTTCTGCCAAAGTTCGTGCACTTCCTGGTGGTTCATCATCGATCACTTAAAGATGAATTTCTGCTCTCATACATTTTCCATTAAAGAAGTTAGAATTGTACTTAAATTGTACATAACAGAATAATTAGTTAGCTTAAACCAGTTTGCAGACTTTAACCTGTTTCTAACCCTGAGAAAACCAGTGAGATCTTTAACCCCACACTCATCCACCCAGCAGGTCAGCAGAGGAGGATGAGGGCTCAATCTACTGGCACAAAGAGGGAGAAGCCAAACAAGGTTTGAGAAGAGGCTGCTGTGAGCTGCCAACTCCACCTCTGTCAGCACCTCCAGCAGCAGAGGGAGGCTGATGGCCTTCAGAGCCTCTGAGGCTGAAGCAGATTCAGAACCAGCTGCAGGAGGTCCAAACATTGTGATTCTCCTCAGTTCATGACTAATTTTCAGATCTCTGCACTTGTGATTTCTCCTGTATAAACTGTCTGAACTGTGTCCTCATTCCAGCAAGTTAATCACACCCCAGAGAACTTCTAAATAACAAGGACACATTTCATGTGTCATTTTATAAGGGAGAACCAGACCCTCAACAGCCAAAATCTCAGTTTGAACTTCAGGACACTTTTTTTGAAGCTTGTTGCTCAGGATGTAAAATCTCATCATCGTCAGCACATCAGGCAGAAAAATGGAGCAAAGTCAGAGTTCATATTTAAAACACGCTTTCATACACTGAGAAAACGCTACAATAAAGCTTTGTTTACAGCTCAGTATGAAGCAGAGTTCACCCATGGATTACATCCCTACAACATGAATTCCATCAGTACATCAAGCATCATTTTCATAAACTGCTGAAAATTCACTCTCAGCACTCAGTCTTACAGATTTCTTTTTCAGACCCACTCTTTAGATTACTAAACTGACAGAAGAACATTTAAAAAGTGAAGGTTTAATATTTAATAAAACATTTCTGCCACAATTTTAGTGACACTAAAGTTAAATCATGTATCCCAAATCTGAAGGAATGTACACTGCTCAAAAAAATAAAGGGAACACTTAAACAACACAATATAACTCCAAGTAAATCAAACTTCTGTCCACTTAGGAAGCAACACTGATTGACAATCAATTTCACATGCTGTTGTGCAAATGGAATAGACAGCAGGTGGAAATTATTGGCAATTAGCAAGACACACTCAATAAAGGAGTGGTTCTGCAGGTGGGGACCACAGACCACTTCTCAGTACCTATGCTTTCTGGATGATGTTTTGGTCACTTTTGAATGTTGGTGGTGCTTTCACACTCGTGGTAGCATGAGACGGACTCTACAACCCACACAAGTGGCTCAGGTAGTGCAGCTCATCCAGGATGGCACATCAATGCGAGCTGTGGCAAGAAGGTTTGCTGTGTCTGTCAGCGTAGTGTCCAGAGGCTGGAGGCACTACCAGGAGACAGGCCAGTACACCAGGAGATGTGGAGGAGGCCGTAGGAGGGCAACAACCCAGCAGCAGGACCGTTACCTCCACCTTTGTGCAAGGAGGAACAGGAGGAGCACTGCCAGAGCCCTGCAAAATGACCTCCAGCAGGCCACAAATGTGCATGTGTCCGCACAAACGGTTAGAAACCAACTCCATGAGGATGGTATGAGGGCCCGATGTCCACAGATGGGGGTTGTGCTCACAGCCCAACACCGTGCAGGATGCTTGGCATTTGCCAGAGAACACCTGGATTGGCAAATTCACCACTGGTGCCCTGTGCTCTTCACAGGTGAAAGCAGGTTCACACTGAGCACATGTGACAGAGGTGACAGAGTCTGGAGATGCCGTGGAGAGCGATCTGCTGCCTGCAACATCCTTCAGCATGACCGGTTTGGCAGTGGGTCAGTAATGGTGTGGGGTGGCATTTCTTTGGAGGGCCGCACGGCCCTCCATGTGCTCGCCAGAGGTAGCATGACTGCCATTAGGTACTGAGATGAGATCCTCAGACCCCTTGTGAGACCATATGCTGGTGCGGTTGGCCCTGGGTTCCTCCTAATGCAGGACAATGCTAGACCTCATGCGGCTGGAGTGTGTCAGCAGTTCCTGCAAGATGAAGGCATTGAAACTATGGACTGGCCCGGACGTTCCCCAGACCTGAATCCGATTGAGCACATCTGAGACATCATGTCTCGCTCCATCCACCAACGTCATGTTGCACCACAGACTGTCCAGGAGTTGGCGGATGCTTTAGTCCAGGTCTGGGAGGAGATCCCTCAGGAGACCACCTGCCACCTCATCAGGAGCATGCCCAGGCATTGTAGGGAGGTCATACAGGCACGTGGAGGCCACACACAATACTGAGCCTCATTTTGACTTGTTTTAAGGACATTACATCAAAGTTGGATCAGCCTGTAGTGTGTTTTTCCACTTTAATTTTGTGTGTGACTCCAAATCCCGCCCTCCATTGGTTAATAAATTTGATTTCCATTGATGATTTTTGTGTGATTTTTTTTGTCAGCACATTCAACTTTGTACAGAACAAAGTATTCAATGAGAATAATTCATTCATTCAGATCTAGGATGTGTTATTTTAGAGTTCCCTTTGTTTTTTTGAGCAGTGTACATCACCACCTTTGCCTTTGAGCTGCACACCCCATGGGTGTGAATGAACAGAGCGTGCACACCAGTGGTCCCAGCCAGTGCTGTCGGGATGCTCTTGCTGGCCCTGGAGTGGGGCAGTTGGTTGGTGACCGGATGCGCGGAACCTTGCCATGTATCTGGTGGCCATTATTCCTCCCCCTGCCCCTCTTCTCGGTTGCTCCACCTGCATGCGGTCTCTTGCTTTCACCTGGCCCTTGATCTGCTCTTGGATGTATCGGTGCCCGCTGCACCGTTAGCACTTTCCCCTCGTTGTGGTTTTGCCCCCCTGGGGATCCTCGGGCAGGTCCTCTGGGCTTGCCTTTGCTGGTCTGCGGGGGGCTAGGGCTTCCCCTGGTGTCTGGTCTGGGAGGGAAGGATTACAGTGGTGGGGTTGTTGGCTCTGCCTTTGCCCCCTGATCTCCTGCCAGGTCAGATTGGCTTCACTTGTCACACTTCTTTTAATGCACAGCACTAGCTTGTCACACACACAGATTCATAAAAATTGTATTTATGTAGGAAGAAACTCACTGAAGAAGAATTTACCCACATCTTTATTTATATAAACAGAAGTTAGAATCCAGCGAACCACCTTAAATCCAGAATTCCCTTCATTTTTCTTTTGTAAAATCCGTCTTTTGGGGTTCAGTTTTGAGGCTGTTCCACCTGTCAGTGGGCGGGGGCCTCATGACAGTGAACTAACATTTATCTTTATGAAGCTTGATTAAAAAAACCCAAAACAAACAAAAAAAACCACAAACTGATCAAAGACACTGTACAGGCTTTAAAAAAAACAAAAATCAAAAAGAGGAGCCAGACACGTGGTCATGACGTCACTTCCTGCAGGTTTTAGAGCGCAGCTTTCTCTTCATGATGCTGTGGTCGGTCTCCCGGTCCTCCTCTGCTCCTGCTGGCATCTGATGGGAAATGAAGAGGCACACATTTAATTTCACAGACACAGACAGACAGACGTCTCTGCTTCATGCTAACGTCTTCCTCCGCACACACTCAGGAAAACATTCTGACTCACTGTGTGTGGCGAGTCGACCATCGGCGCCCAAGGGTCCATATTATAAAGCTTCCTGCGCCCGCGCCGTGGCTTGATTGCCGTGGTTACTGCCTCCTCCTCCACCAAGTGGATGTTTTTAGCTGCAGAGACAGAAGACGGGAATTCACACAGGTAAAGGTGAGTTATTCTGAGGGCTTCAGCTCCACTCCTGCACTCTGCATGAGTTGAAGCTCAAAATAATCCTTCTTTATCTGACTCTGGGCCTCAGTATAGCTCTTCAGCCCTGCTCTGATTGGCTGCCCCTCACAAAGGTGTCCAAATAAGGGATATACCCTCTCAGCCTGAGACAAACAGAGTTCATTTTAAATACCAGAGGTTTGAAGGTCCAGATTAAAATGAGACCTTTGAAGGTTATTTGTGTTCTATCAGTGAGACGAGCGCACGATGAACTGAGCGAGTAAAAAAAAAAATCAATAACTCCTGATGACATCATTAATCATTAAACTCAGAAGCAACTGGACTGACTGATGGGTGAGCCTGCTAGAAATATAACAAACTAATTTCAGGTAAATGTCAAGTGAATTTTATGCTTAATCAGACCAAATTTATTAAGAAAGGACAGTAACAGATCAGCAGCGCCCCCGGCTGGCCAGTGAGCCAGTACCGCATTGTTGGTAATTAAAGCGTGGCTAACCTTTGCTGCCCAGGATGGAGGGCGAGCTGTGGATCACCTCTTCGATCTTCTGCAGAGCCCCACCTTGGTCCTGCACCACAGAAGAAGAAGAGATTTCAGGTGACAGCTTGCAGGATGTGTGTTCATCTACCTGTCGGCTTTGACGGCTCACCTGCTGGGTGCTCCTAGCGTTTCCTCTCGGCTTGTTCCGCTTGTTTTCACTGCACACCAAATCCTGAAATACAACAGCACACCTTTATCAGAGGCCACCTGATCACACAGACACACACACACACACACCTGACAGCTATCAACCCATATCCAGTGCTGGTGTTAGAAAAATTAAACAATGACTACTCATATCTGAAAGGCAGCTCCACCTGCAGGAAGATGCAGCAAAACCAGACTCGTGGTTTGTAGTCGTAACAGTGCTGGTCTCATTCTCTATGATACCTGTACAGGTGCATTTGCACCAGCGTGAAGACTCAAACACAGGCATTACTCATTCATATCAGAGTTTAAAAATTTGAACTTCAGTGTAAACTTCTCTTCAGGCTGCGTCGTGAAAACCAATCAGCTGATTCTCCCTCAGAAATAGGGGAGGGAATGTGAGAGAATTTGCAGGATTTCACGGTAAACTGAATACGTTTCTGGAACTTGATCCCAGCCGTTGGACTCCTCCCCGTTCTGATAGCTGCTGGCAGCAAATATTTGCCAGTTTCCAATCTGAGTGCACTGACGGACGATGGACCGTTCCTTTGCTTTGCTAAGATGTCCTGATTTTGAACTGCAGCGACAGATGAAGGATTTTGCAGGCAGTGCAGTCTGATGGACGCACAGGAAAAAATTCTGTAGGTTTAGTTTTGTTTGGATCAGACTAAACTCTGCTGCTCTTTGTGAAGACTTTCAGTGGCTTCTAATGAAGCTCAGACTTTCTGCAGAGCAACACGTTTGTAGGAGTCTGCGTTCTCGTCTCATGAATACAACTCAACAGACACCAGCTGTCCATCGGCAGGACAGTGATCTAGTTTCAGGTTCACATCTGGACCACTGAGTCTTACCTGCACCTCGCAGCTCTTCCTCTTCCTTCCCACAGTTTTGGGAGTTTTCTTCCTGAAAGCCATGCTGGACCTCAGAGGAGAATCTTGAAGGTCCTGAAAGAAAAATAAAAAAAATAAAGTTTTATCGTGCGTGGGGAGAAAAATGCTGCACAGCTGCATCTGTATGTGACACCAGGAACGTGAAGTTCAATCAAATTGTCGCACATGAACATGAGGAAAATTCCACCACCAATCAGTCAGTTTTCATTGAGCTTCTATCAGTTTGACGATCCCACAGAGGCTGAGGTCTGCGTTACTCCTGTGGATTCTCAGTGACGATCTTACGTTTTTTAATAAGCTGCAGCTGCATTCATGATTTCTTCTTCTTTTGTACTTTTTAGGCTGTGTTGAAAAGCTGACTCATCATAACAAAAACTCACCTGTGCATTTGCCTGCAGGTGACCCTCTCTGTCCTCCTTTGGTCTCTGAAGTTTCTCCACATCCATTTTCGCTGCCTCACACTCCCTGCTCCTCCTCCTCCTCCTGCCCACCTCCTCCTCCTGCTGCTGCTGCCTCCCCTTCCTATCCTGGAGTTTCTGGATCTCCTTCTTCAGCTCCTCCACAAGAGGTACCTTCCTCTCCTCCTCCACCGCCCTGTTCTCCTTCTCCTCCTCTTCCTCCTCCCTCTTCTGCAGCTCCTCCTTCAGACGCTGCAGCTCTGACAGGAAACAGACAACACAAACGTCTTCAGATTCACATCAAATCAAACCATGCATGCACATGCAGGAGAAATTACACCCACGTGTTATACTTCTTATTTTAGTTGTTAAGCGTGAATATGTACCGTGATCCATTCATAAATTTAACTTCAGTAAAAAGCTTGTTACAGAGGGACGTCCTTCAACTTTAAAGATTATTAAAATGAAACATAAATCCAACAAGGACGTCCTCTGAGGAGATCAGGCTCTCTTACAGAAACCGGTCTTCTTCTTGATTGAAGTCTCTCCATCTGAGGAAAGGGAGGCACTTGTTTTCTAACACAAGACAGCGTATGAGCTTCACAAAGGAAATGAAGCTAAAAAGCAATCATTTCATCTCAAGTGTAAGAAGCCAAATTTGTTTTTCAAATCCGCCCCACCTGCCTGATAACCTGAACCTGTGGAGACCCTGTCAGAATAAAACGCCTCTCAGTGGACACCTTGCTTGCAGTTTCCTCTTTGGATTTACTGGTTTCTACAGAAAACAAACGATGAAAGCAGCTGGATTTATGGACTCTGTGGCTCAAACCTTCTGAGAGCTCGTCTCCTTTTATAACACCAAAGTTTCCCTCCCGAAGTTCCCTCTGCTTTATCCTTGATATCTGTCTCAGAGCAGCGAGGTGGTTTCTCCCACAGAAAAACCCTTTTAATCACAGGTCGGCGAGTCGCTGCTCCGCAGGCGCCAACTTTCAATTTCAGGTCTTTATAAAGACGCTGAATTTTTATTATTTATTTTGTGTGTAAATGAGTGTCCAAACTCACAGTCGCCTCCCAGAGCGTTAAATCTGCTTTGCCCCTTTAAAAGAAACGTCCTCATGTCAGAGTCAACAGGAAACAGTTTTCAGGACACCAGTAACAGACGCTGTTACCTCCTCTCAGTGTCTCCACTTGTCGATGGCTCTCTTCCAGAAGGTTCTCCTTCTCATCCACAACTCGCTGCAGCTCTGACACACAAAGAACATCATGAGTCAACTGGCTAAAATCAGGACAGGTAGCAGCCAGGTGACAACAGTCATCCCTATCAGCTCATCTGATTGGTTACTTACCTCCCATCTCTGTCTTCTGCTGCCTCCTTCTCTCCTCAGTCTCTTCCAACCTCGCTTGCAGAGCGGCACCCTCAGAGTCAAGCTCCGCCCTCAGATTCTCCACCTGGTGGGAGAATTCTGCTCTCTGATTGGCCAACTTCTCCCTGAGCTCAGCACACCTGTTCTCGCTGCAGGAGGAGAAGAACAGTTTTAACCTCTGTGTATGGATCAGTAGAACCTGACTGTGGCAGTATTAATCACCTGAGTGTAAGCTCCACTTCCAGCCGCCTGTTTTCTCTCTGCAGTTCTTCGATCTGTTGGGATTTCTGAGCTGAGCGCTGAAGCGCCGCCTCGCTTTCCTTCTTCAGCTCCTCCATGGTGGTGTGGAAAACACTGCTGCTGCTCTGCCCCCCTTCCTCCTGAAAATATCAGTCAGTGAGTAATCATGAGCACACCACAATCAGCCAACTACCACTTCAGAAACAAAGGAAAAAACCCTGACCTCCTTCCGAAGACGCTCCACTTCCTGTGTCAGACTGTTGATGGACTTGATCTTCTCCTCCGATTGGTGCTCGAGGTCCTGGAGGCGGGTCTGTGTGGTGCTGAACTGCTCTGATAGGCTGTCAGATCTGTCAGTCTGCTCTTTGAGCTGCTTCTGCAGGCTGGTCATCTGGAAGGTCAACAGAAAAACCTTCAGCAGAAGAAGCAGCAGGAAAAGAGACAGCAGAAGAAGATGAATAGGAGCAGCACCTCTGTCTGCAGCTGGAAGATGCCTTTAACCAGAGCTTTGTTCTCCTTCAGCAGTCTGGACATCTCCCTCTGCTCCGACTCCAGAGACACGAACACCGAGTCGCAGTTCGGACACCCATCCAGATCTACAAGGAGGGAGGGGAGGAGTCAGGAGAGTGGAGGAGTCAGGGGAGAGGACAGAGAGGTAAGTTCAGTGTTTCTCCATGATGGCACACAAAAGTATGTGGACACTTGAATGCATCTTCTGCACTTGTTTGTGCCACAGTGTGTTCACAAACCTTTGAACATCTGGATGAAAGTAGCTCCTACCTGTCAGCTTCTGCACCTGCTCGTCCAGCAAAGCCTGCTCCTTCTTCAGCTGCTCCACCTCCACCACCCGTCTCCTCAGCTCCTCCTCTAGCCTTGCCTTCTCTTGTTGCAGCTCCTCCTCCCAGGCCCTCCTCCTCTCCTCCCTCTCTCTCAGCTCGGTGATGGCCTCTTCCTTTTTGTCATTGTCCTCTTGCAGCCTCCAGATCTCCTCCTCCAGGACCACTGAGGAGAAACACAATGAACACAGGAGAATGAACGTTTAGTAGTACCCCACCCACTCACCCACACACTCTTCCTCTCCTCTCACCTCTCCTCTTCGCTCCTCTTTGCTCCTCATTCTCTGGAGAGCACGCTGGCGTTTCTTGCTCTCCTCCTCCTCATCTCCACCTGACCTCCTGAGGCAGCGGCAGGTCTGCTGAAGCTCCAGCAGCTGCAACTTCACTGACTCCACCAGCTGTCTCTGAATCAAAAAAGACTCTCTGTTATGGACTGTCTCAGTGGGGATGTATAATCTGAATGAAAGCCACAATCAGAGCATGTGTTTACGTCTTGAGTGGCGTTCTCCACGGTGCTGTCCATGGCTGCCTGCAGCTGGGTGAGGGCTTCGTCCTTCTGCTGACACATCTCCATCAGCTCTGATACTTTCTCATGCTGCTGTTCCAGGCACTGTTAAGAGAATTAAAAAGAAAAACAGTTAATGGAGCACAGAGGACACCACAGAAGAAGGTGGTTGCTCTGAAGTACCTTCTTGGCTTCCTGCAGTTGGTCCTGTGATTGCTGGTTCTCCAGGCGCAGTGCCTCCAGCTCTGCAGGAAAAAAAAAAAACATCAGTTATTTCAGGTAGAAGACAGAGCTGCTGGATTTACACCTGAGAGTTTGTGTGCACCTGTGTCGACCAAAAAAATTCATGTTGAAGTTGAAAGTTTAAAATTTGCTGAATGACAAACAAAAAAAAAATCTTGAATTTGGTCCCTGAGTTTATATTTTTGGGTTTTTTTTTTCTGAAATACATAAAAAAAAGTCCTAATTCAAGAGTTAGAATGTACAGATGTCCGCCTGTGAGCCAGGTGTCTTTAAATGGTTAGTGGTTAAATGTGGTGTCTCTAACAAACAGTGATCTGTATGTATGGGAGGGGGTCACAGATTCCCTTCTCCCCCACTGGGATCAAACGAGGAGGAGACCCTCGGTTTCTCTTCTGTGTCTGATCAGAGTACCTGAGCAGCTTCAGAGCTTCTTCGTCTTTGTCTGGTGGTTATAAATGGACGACTGGACCTCCCTAAATAACCAGGATCCAGCCCTGTACTTGCAGCGAGTGTGCGTGTGTGTGCGCTTGCATGTGTTGTACCTGCAGTGTGTGTGTGCTCAGTCAGACAGCGGTGGACACTCTGAGCGTCCTCTCTGATCTTTTCCAGGTCTTCACTCATGGAGCTGATGATTCCCTCCAGCAGAGCCACCTGCTCCTCCTAACAGTCAATCACAATCAATGAGTAATTGATAGGTGCCATGCTGCCAGTGTGTGTGTGTGTGTGTGTGTGTGTGTGTGTGTGTGTGTGTGTGTGTGTGCGTGCATTAGTGTAAGTCACCTTGCTGCTGTCCGTGGTGACAGCAGGCAGATCAACTGTCTTGCTGACAAGGTTCTTCAGTATCTCCACCCTCTTCTCCGCCCGCTCCTCCAGGATTTCCCGCTCCTTTCCCAGGCGGTCACTGTCACACGTGGACAAATGTAGCATTAAAATGTCACATGATCACAGTGCCTGCAGTCCCACATGGTCACATGATGGAGGTCTGTGGTTACCTGTAGTCCTTCTCCATCTTTTTGAAAAGCTCCATAAACTCAGTGCTGACTTCCTCTCTGATTTGAGCCTCAAGGACGAGACGCATCGCCGCCTCCATGCCCAACTTCTGAAGTACACACACACACACACACACACACACACACACACACACACGAGAACATTACAGCCCCATTTCAAAACAGTAATCACCAGAAATCTTATTATCTTCTGCAAAACTATTTTGCCCTAATTTGGAGGCCCTGCCCTAAACTTTTACCCAAATACTTTTAGTCACCCCTGGGTTAGTAAAGATATACATTTTCCATCAAAAATATGTTTTCAATGTTAACAATACTCATTAAATCAAAACTATGTTAAGCATGTTGTAAGAGATTGATATTCTGTAAATACATTTCTCTAAATACTTTTTGGTCACCACATCCTAGAACAGGCAAAACATTTCCATGGTAAACAAATCAATAACAATAAGCCAGATATAATGCATACTTACAAGGTATTCACATCATGTTATACTTATGTGTGTACATGAATATTACTACATAATCTGCTGATACCAATGCATCATGTATATCATCATTATAATCATAATACAAGCATATTGTTTACATTTGAGCAATACTGCTGAGCAGTAGATATGGCTTTAATACTGCTCGATGGTGAGTCATAGTCTGTACCATTTATGGCCATGAGTCATCCCTAACCAACATGACAGACGATGCTTAGCCAATCAGAAGTTGGCATCACAGGGTAATCAATAAGGCTGCAGTCTAGAGCTGATGTTACTAAAAACAGACTGTCTCTTTATCTAGACATTTGGGATTCCTCAGTTTCTCACCATCAGCTACTGCCAGCTGTTCAGTGGCTGAGATGAGCTGCTAGATATGGGGAATCCACACTTTCTCCATTTCAGTCAATAATGGTCAAGTAGGTACAGTCAATCACATGATTAGGCTAAGCTGATCAGGCATGAGAAAGAAGGTGCATATCATTTGCATATATAATCATAGCATTAGCAGCCTGAAATCCTCCATGTTGTTTGCTCTCCACTTTTCAAATACAGCCAAAGTAGGTAGCCAAAGGGTGCTTAAAATCAAGGAACATGAATATCATGCTGCACATCTTTGAAGAGTAAAGAACACATATGCCAAATTTCACAGCTCATACTGGTGCCTGAGGCTGCAGCTCGTCTTGAACGACATCTCAGAAAAATCCTATCTGCCACGTTCTCGCTGGTATAGGAGAAGAAGAAGCCAACACAGTAAGCAAAGTGACTTCAGAGTTTTTATCAAAGAGTTCTCCAGAACGTCTCGTATTGCTCATCAGCCTCTGAGCTCCTGCTCTGTGACATCACTGATCACGGTAAACAACGACTCACTCGTCTCTGCAGCCCAGTCTCGCAGTGCGCACCAGTTCTGCACGACTTTGCTGACAACTTTTTAATGAAGGCTGCGGAGAAATTATCGCTGAACTCAACAAAAAGACAGCAACCAATCAACGAAGACATTAGCAGGTTTAACACACCATTACCTTCTCTTCTTCCTCCATTGTCCTGTCTCCTTCCTCCTCATCCTCGCCTCCTGCCTCCAGCACCGTTCCCTCCATCATACTCTCATCCTCCTCTTCATCTTCCTCACAATCTTCACCATCTTCGTCCTCCAGCACATCCTCCAGGCTCGTATCCCAGGCGACTAGTGAGCTCTTCCTGCCCCTCCCTGACACGTTCCTGCGGCGGTCGGCCTCATCGATGATCAGTGACAGCTCCATGGCCGACCTCTGGGAGGTGTCATCCAGGGCCGCCGGCCTCGAGTTCAGCACCACCACCTGCACAGGTGAGAATCCATCATCAGTCCTCAGATTTTCAGGTTCACGGTCTTCTGACCGAATTGGATCTCACACAATAAAAACAGGAATTTTAACATGTTCATGTTCACTGACCTTCTGAGCCAGGGCTGAGAACTTGAGCACATTGAGTGTCTCGTCAAAGCAGGATGAGTTCTGGTTGATGTTGACCACCATGGAGACCCGGCCAGCACCACAGAAGAAGAACTGCAGGAAGTGTGTGAGCTTGGACTCCCTGAAGGGAATGTGGTGCTGAAACCTTCAGAGAGCACACGTACACCCTCGGTTAGACTTTCTCCATCATTTTAATTTCCAATTTAAACAATAATGACACAGTTGATCAGTGTTGTGACTTCAGAAACAATTCCACGGAAATAAACAACACAAAGAGTGGATTTTCTGAGAAGAGAAACAGAAACGCTGACTGTGGGTCACATATGTGAAAGAGTTTTACTGTCGGGAACGTTTCAAACAGATCAGAGATCAGAGGACCTTTAAATCCTCACTAAAGCGAGCTGATAAAGACACTCACGCTGATTCACCAGCTGACGTACCAAATTACATGTAAGAGAAGCTGCTGGTTAATACAATAACAAGTACAAAGAAAAGGAAGCATACATGTTAGGAACAGACCGCTTCATTCACATGAGCACCATGTTCACATAAAGGTTGTCAAAGTCCAGCTCGAGGGCCATGAAAAATTAACACAATGTAACACAATGTTTGTCTTTGACAAGCAAGTGTTATTTTCTAACTCTTTTTATTGTAAAACATAGAAAATGTCCATTATTCCTGTCAAACATTGCTTTTGTGAAAATAGCAAATTTTCAACATTTCTTTTACTATTTTTCGGACACAAAACAGAAACATAAGTTCAAAAGACAAAGATTTATTTAAACTTGTGAAACAAATTTTAAAAATAAAAAAAATGAACAGTTTTTCTTGATTTGCATGAATACAACAAATCACTTTTATATTTAAGCCCCCAAATGTGGTCTCCCATCATGTTTTCATTGAGGGTTCCTGATATCTGTGTTCAAAGCTCACTATATCTTGGTGGAAGCGCTCCCCTTGTTTCATCAATTTTGTTACATCAATTTATTGTTATTTCTTCTTTTAATTAAACATTTTTACACCCAATTTTTGAAGAGAAAACAGCTTGAAAAAAGGTTAGAACCTAAATGAAAACCACTAGTAACTGGTATTATATGGGAAAATTACAAATTTGTAATATCATTGTTCAAATAACAAAAGCTAAGTTTTGGGATCAAAAATATATTTTTGTTTACATGTGCAGGGCTAGAAAAACATAATTTAAACCCAAAGACAAAAGTGGAAATTGAACTAGCGTAATGGGAGAGACACGACTCAAACCAAGATTTACCAATTTATTAAACTGAAAAAGCGTAATACTCCATGCAGGGCGCTAAACAGTGTTTGTAGTGCATTAGCAGTGGGGGAATGAATGATAAGTATGCACAGTGTTGTGCCAGCCAGATCTTAAAGGCTCCAGGTGGACTGGCCCCGCCCACCAGGAACCTGCAGAACACTGTGTTCTTCTTCACAGACTTTTATTTACCCGTTACCTGACTTTCCTTCTTCCTTCTGTGTAATAATCAACTATCAGTCTGTTTTAACACTTTTGACCTGCTCTGTCAAACGTACTGAATCACTACTTATATAAACTAACTGTCCACTATTTGGTTAACCTGACCTGTGCTCCTCAGCTCTCAGTGGGAGAGTTTCTACAGAGGAATCAGCCTGATTGAAGAGTTACCCTCCGTCACAGTTCCTGCTGCTGAGGATCAGACTGTCCTTGCTGGCAGCTCTGCTTGTCTGTGGCATCAGGTATAATTAACAGACAAAACGGCGAATCCAAGATTTTTTAATTTTTACTTTTTACTTTTTACAGAAGACGGTAACACAGAGCCAAATGTTATTCAGAGCTGCTGTGTTTTTCTAATTCAAAATTCATCTTTAACTTTTCCATAATGTTCCTCTTCTACAATCATTAAATAATTTAGATGTGTTAGTTACACTGTACTCTTTTTATTGGTAGTCTAAAATAAATTTGACCTTTACCTTTAAATCGGCTGTAAAACTAATCAAATCCCTAAAACTGGATCTTAAATTCTTGTTTTCACACATTTAACGTATAATTAGATGAAAATTAACTTAATTTCTTCCAGAAAAGACTTCTTTCCTGTTGCTGCTGTTATTGCGGGACCCCCGCTTTGGTTCAAGTGTTAGAGAGAAAAAAAGCGCGGGAAGAAGCTGCACGAATCAATCTGAAGACAAACAGGATTAAAAGGCTTGAGGAAGATGTGTGGGCTTCATTTTTAACGTTTGTCTTGTGTGCAGAGGAAGAAACTGCAGTTAAGTTGACACTCGTGGTTCCGGACCTCTCAATGTACAAACAAAAACGTGACAAAGTGTGACCCTACTTTGCGTTCTGGTTGAGCCTCATGGCGTGGATGCACTTTCCGAGCGTGAGCAGCGAGCTGTTGATGTTCCCGGCCTCCTTCAGCCTCTCGCCGGTGTTGTGGGTCCGCGAGCATCTCTCGGACCCGGCCAGATCGCACAGAGCGAGCCTGAACACACAAACAGAGTCATCACATCCATCACCCCCACTGCACGCTCTCAGAGCTGTGAGGATGACAAATCTGACTTACTCGCTGATGCCGAGGACCCTGGGAACGCCGACATCGTCCACTCGCAGGATCCTGATGGAGAAGATGCTGTGGCTGCAGAACACACAGAGTCCTCGTTACTGAACCTCACCACCGAAATCAAGAGCTATAAAGACGTGGATGTTTATCTGCTGCTGACCTCCGGCTGGACAGCTGGTTCAGTCTGGTGGAGGAGAAACTCTGGTTCCTCTTCCCAATCTTCATTACTCTGTAGGCCTCCTCTGAACTGTTCACCTGAACCCAGCGCAGATCTGAGGGACACACACACACACACACACACACACACAGAAGCTGAGCTACGGCCTGGGGGGGACAGAACCAGCTTCTGGAGGCTTTTCCAAAGTGGAAACGTACAGCATAAGTTTAATGTAGTTTCATGTGAGACAGAGGTCTGATCACCACTGGTTTAACAGCCTTTACACTGCCCATCACACCACAGCGAAATGAGGCAGTCGAGCCGAGTCCACTCGTTCCTTTGATTTTACAACAATAAAATGTTAAAATTCTTTGTATTTTCTTTAATTTTCAGGATGTAATCATAATTCTTTACACCAAGAGCTCTTTATGATGTGCTGATGTGCAGTACAAGCACTCACAGGGGATTGAGCTGCCTCCACCCCTGTTCACCTCTGACTTTCAGTACAACTCCGGGTCATTCCATCTGCAGAAAACTTTTTCTAAAACATAATCTAATTTGGTTTATTTGGCTCATTTAAAAATAGTCCATCACATCTACCAACACTCATGGTTTTATAGTATTTCCACACTTTGCCTTTTCTCTGCTCAGTTGCTCAGTGTGTGGTTTTAGTGGTCCCGGCCACGTTTCACCCTCTGATTCAGATCCCGTCTGCGTGCGTGAGCGTTACCTTTGATGAACGAGTTTCCTTTCACGTCCTGTGACAGACGCAAGACCGTCCTCCTCTGGTGTCCGCTGGGAACCTAAACATCACAGTCAGACAGTCACAAGATCACATGGGTTTTTTTTTTTAAAATCATCACTTCTAAGAGGCACAGCACCTCCTGCAGCTGAACTGACACCAGAGAAATCTGACTTTATTCTTCAAAAAAAAAAAAAAGTACAAATGTCACAAATGTAAGAAAAGCAGCCTTTCGCTGTGGGAGAAATTTTCCTAAATATCCAGGTAAATGTAAAATGTTTTTTTTCTTCTTTGAAATGCATTTTTTACTTTTTTACTTTATTTCACATTTTAATAAACAGTCACAGCGTGAAAAACAAACTTCCTCAAACTCTGAGAACATTTCGGTTCAAGGATTCTTGATGTCACAGTGAAAAAAATGGTGGAATATCTGGTTAACTGTAGGAGATTGTTTTTCCATCTATTCCAAATGTTTTTGCTGACTTTTAAACTGTAAAATGTTATCAGGCTGGAGCGTTTAGTTTCCCTCCGTGTAGAGATATGAGTTATTGATTAGCACTAACCTGATAACAGGTCAGGTAAAATCATTATTCAGGACAAAAAAGGGCGTTTTGGGGGAGCGCCTGTCTGTCTGCAGTCCGGGCAAAGTCTCTGTGACCCACCTTTACTCACATCTGTGTATTTTCTTGTTATTTACTGACCATCGGACAAACCAAAGGTTATCTGGAGTAAATTCAACCTCACCTACAAAAAAAACTTTTAGAAATGTTCTTCGGAGTCATGCTGAGTGCCGATGTGCAGGCAAACCTCTGGACTTAAGCTGCAAATGTGTTTTCAAAGAAATATTAAATTAAACACACATTTTCTGCAACAGTGCTACCGTTTCCTACATTTCCACAAAGGCAACAAAGTTGGAAGGAAAACTTCCCAACTTTGGAAATCTGACCGAGAAGCTCAGGAATATCAGGGTGACATATTTTATTCTCATAAATTAGTCACGTGACGGAGACTTCCTGCTTCGCTCTCCAGAACTTTCAGCAGCACATAAACTCGATTTGTCCAACGCAGATCGCCAGCACGACTCTGTAACTGATGTGTTGTAATGGGAAGCATATTTCACATCTGCCGCACATACTCAGCAGGGATGCATTACCATGGCAACCAAGAAACCAGCGGTTTAGAAAACGGCAGGGCAGTTTGTTTTTAACCCAAACCACAATCCTTTCCTAACATGCTCGCCACCGCTACCAGGCGATTGACAGCAGTATGACGCACATGAAAGTGTTTTTTAGTTTGATGCATCAGTGTCATGTTTCTGGATAACCTAAAGAAGCATAACGATAAATTTAAAAAAATGAAGATGAACATATTCATTTTGGTTTTTGTAAAAACTCCATGGCAAAACATTCACAGGCCATCCTAACTCAACACAAAGCAAGGAGGCTCCACCTAGTGGTGATACTCCACGATTACAAGTTAACCATAAAGTCTCGGGGCAGCAGAATATTAAATTCACAAAATAAAACATTTAAAAATCACATGAAAAAAAACTTGGTGATGGACTCAGCCAATCACAGTCAGGAACAATAATCATGAAACAATCCAACTGCACTATGACCTCAATCAGTTTAACGTGAACAACTTACTGCCTCAGGCAGAGAGTGAGGGCCAGTGCAGCATTTGTGTGTGTGTGAGAGTGTGTGTTACCTGTTCAAGCAAGTCGTGGATGTTGTCGTTGTAGATCTCACAGAAGGAAACCCAGATGGAGAAACAGACATTTGAGCCGACGTCCAAACAGAAACTGTCGGCCTCTGAGACGCTGTTCACACTGCTGTCGCTGCTCAGAGACGAGCCTGAAAGCACACACACACACACACACACACACACACGGTTAGACTTGCAGTCCTTTTCATGTGATGTGAACTTGTTTTAAGCTGCATCGGTTTATTGTTAATCATTATTTCAGCTTCATCTGATCCTCCCTTTGCCAGCTTAGCTATCTGCTATTCAGACTTCAGTTTGTTTTTTTTCCATTTGATTATTTTTATTATTTGATACTGATGGTTCTGTTTTAATCAAAAAAAAACTTTCATTTTTTTCTATTAGCTTAGATATGTAATTTCCAGCAACACTTTCAGGAAAGTTTCAAAGGTTTTCACACTCTCAGTTATGAATTTCAGATTTTAGCTATTGCTTTAGGATCTATTTCAACCATCTACTCATTTACTTCAGTCAGTAAAGAGAAATAATTTTGGCTGCCGTGTGCATTTATCCTCTGGAGTTTTTGTACAGTTCCTCCAGGTATCAGACAGCTAACAGTGTAAATCTGTGTTAATGAGAGACAAAAGCAGATGTACATTATTTTACTGACAAACTTCTGTATTAAAAAAGCACGTGCTGTTTATGGTTCTAAACACTAAATCAATTATTTTTTCTAGGTTCTGAATGATTTCACACATATAAAATGACTTTATTAGATAATAAGTTCAGTTTCTGCTCTGTGTTTCTCCACCCTTTCCTACAGGTTTTATTGTTGTCCTAATAAAATCCGAATCACTGACCTTCAAGGAACGCTGACCTTCCAGCCGTCACACTTTTGTCGCTCTGCAGAGAGAAGCACAGACAGCTCAGTCCACTGCACGCGCTCACACTGAGCGAGGATGTTTCCTGTCGCCTATCTCACCTCCTTCAGCATCCTCAGCAGGTTCCTCTTGCTGCTGCTCTCTGCCGCCTGCTGGTCTGGAGTCAGTCTACTGAAGTCTCGACAGCGCTGAGGCTTCAGGTCGCAGCGGCTGTACAGCCGGCCTTCGATGCTGTTGAAGATGACTGACAGAGACCTGGGCAGCAGACCTGAGTCGTGGTCAGGACCTAAGAGGGAGACAGTGTTAGTCTGAGTCGGGTATAGAGACTGGTCTGAGAGTCGGGGGGGGGGGGGGGGTTCTGACCAAGGAAGGTGAAGGTCTTCCCAGCATTGGTGACACCGTATGTGAAAACCAGACAGTTTCCTCCCTGCAGAACATCTCGGACCAAACCCCGGACCGAGCCCTCGAACACTTTCCTCTGACTCGCCTCTGGACCGAACACCTGAAAGACAACCAGAGCATCACATGAACACCAAAAAACATCAGAACAACAAATCACAGAATGAAGCTGGTGGGGACAAGTGTGAGCAGGTCTGATGAGGTCACACGTACCTGCGTGAAGGTGAACCTCTGGGCCGTTTGTGGGAGGGACTTGTCACTCTGACGGTTTGACAGGCAGCTCCTGGGAGGCTTGAGGATCACAGTGTCAGGTCCCTCGATCATCACACAGTCCTACAGAGGAAAACATGCCTGTTTTGTTCACTTTAGACCTAAAGACACACCTGGATCCAGTTTCAGGTAAGATGTCTTAACTTCAGATCAAGTAAAACAGATT
Source organism: Pterophyllum scalare (assembly GCA_024447675.2). NCBI lineage: Eukaryota > Metazoa > Chordata > Actinopteri > Cichliformes > Cichlidae > Pterophyllum > Pterophyllum scalare. The sequence continues at coordinate 25,638 of JAMQGT020015224.1, read as the reverse complement.
ATTAATTTGAGAAAAAGGTAGGAAAAATGTGACACCCAAGTAGTTTTACTTCACGCTGCTCAGGCTGTGTCTTTGGATGGATTTGATGACTAACAGACAATCAAATCCATTCAAATCCGATCAAATCAGATGTTAAATCATGAATCGGAAAGTTTCCCTCTGCGTGCAAACATATTAAAAACAGCCAGGATGAAAACCGGTCCTGTGAAATATGGGAGTAATAACAAGTTCTTGTTTTATTGTCTTTTATATGATCAATTAAAAATATTTGTATTTAACAATGTGTCTGTTAAAAATCCAGAAATGTTCCTGAGCACTGATTGAATCAAGGGCTGATTTCATTTTAAAATCGACAGTTGGCTTCATTTGTGTCTGAACTTATTTAAAAACATCCAGATGGTTTCATTTCACATCTCTGCTTTCTGCTCTGCTCCAATTTCAGATTTCTTTTTCTTTAGCCGTGACTCATTTTTCGTTTTGAGTCAGGTAAAAAAACAAACAAAAACCAACGAGCGACAAACCGAATCCAGTATTTGAACTGGATCCTGGGCCTGTTACTCGCTTCAGTTGTTATTTTTTAACTGACTGAGTCCCAGTCTGTTCTTCAGTGAAGAATACAGATTATTGCTCAAGCACTGGTAATGATCAGTACTCCGTATCTAAAGGCACCCAGAGTAGGAGAAAATTGTGTCGATGCAGCCCTGTCAGCAGCTCTAAACCACTGCATGTGTGTATGTGTGTGCGTGTGTGTTACCTGTGACTCTCCGCTGTCACTCTCGGCTGCAGTGAACGGTCGAACCCTCAGGTAAACCTGCAGGTTCTCTGCCTGCTCCTGAGCGTTGTCCTTCTGAAAGACCAACATCAATCACACGACCTGCATTTAACGCTGTAACACCTCAGCTCAATCATTAGAAGGGGGCAGTCCTCAATGACTGATGGCATGTTAAAGAAAATATGAACACAGTGGAGTTACAGATGGAGTTTGATTCCTGTGTGTGTATGGATGGAGGCCGAATCCATCAGATTTGAGAAATTTGCTGAAGACCAACCGAAAAAACAAAGGAAATTATTCTGATTCAAGAGCGAACTGGAAGAACACCAGCAGCGAGCTGTTGCTGGTGACTGCACTGAGGTTTTAAATAATTATGACAGACATCAGTGAGTTCCAAACATCAATCTAAAAAGGAAAGGATCGCACACTCCTCTTCTGGGAGCTGAAACGTTTCTGGTTAATTTATGGAGAGAATTTTATTTCTCTGGTGTCTGTGGTTCATATGAATCCACTTAGAGATTTTAAATGTGTGCAGGAGCAACAACACTGTCTGTGAGTCCTGCGTGGTGTGCAAAGGCGAGAGATTCTCAGTAAGGTATCAAAGCCTGTCAATGTTCAGGTGGACCTACCTGTATTGGCAGGGCAGAAAACTCAGCCAGCAGGTCCCTCTTTATGTCCCCCACCTCCACCGGTCCCACTCTCTCCGGCTTTCCGGTTAAACTAGAATCCATTCTCTCTGCAAACACATAAGGCAAATTAACCATTTTTATTTATTTTTACTAAAAACTCCCTCATCTGTGCCCATTGCGCTCCTCCACAGCGCCCCCAGCAGGGAGCTTTACGTCTTAAAAGCACATGAATCTCTCAGGCATCATAAATTCACACAGAAGCTTTAATTAGTGTCTGATAGAGCTTTCAACTGCGCCGATTTTAGCAAATAGATGAGATGCTGCTTTAAAAGCGTCTTCCGTCACCATGCGACTGAGATTCAGACCAGCAGTAATTTCGGAGTGAACGGAGTTTCTACGTTACCAGATTCAGCAACAGAGCCCGATTGTAATCGCCCCACAGTCACACAAACAGTCATTTAACCAGTCGTTAACCAATCACAGCAGGCAAACACGAATAAACAACAGCAAACATGATGTAAACAAAGGCCGTCTTTGTTAACATTAGCCATATGTGACCAACGACGTCATACAAGCGTGTTTTAACGACTTTACAGAAGCGTAACTTTGATTTAAATCACAGCATTACAACCTCAAGCGACGTTTCATGAAATTCTCGTCGTGTATCTTTTATTCCACACACATTCCGTTTACAGCACAAAACCCCCACAAAATCAAACTACCGCGGTTTACGTTTTAAACTGCGCCTGTGTGACCAATCAGAACACGGATACGAAGTAACGTCACAGATCACGTTGTTACCTTCAGGTAGGATCTCGCGAGATTATTTGCTATGGGTTTTTTTTTCCTATTTGACCAAATGAAGTCGCGTGATGGTGGTTTTGTTATTCTATTTTCATGTTTTCTTTATTATATTTTTCAGGTTTGTAAAATCATCTTAAACGAGTTTCTGTGTGAAAAACGTGAATAAGCTACAGAAGCCGGAACAACAGAACAAAAGTAAAATGTGAACAAAAGAAATCAAACTTCACATTTTAAAATTCATAAGAACAAACCTCAACTGACAAAGAACGGAGAATTTACACATTGTATTGTTATTATAATAAATTTTAATTTTTAGATTAACTTTATTCATCTTTAACTCTGAAATTTGTTTCTTGCTTGTAAATTTATGACTTTTTAATCTAGATATTTCATTTTTCTCTGAATGTTTAATAAATCCGGTGCTTAGCCAAAATAAAAATAAATTTAAATTCAAAATTAAAATTAAATCAAGACGCAAACACCGCCCTGTAAAGCTGACGTCATCACCTGGGGTCTGTGATGGAGGAGAGCTGAAGCGGATTTGGGGATTAGACGCAGCGGATCTGCTGCCCGCTGTGATTACTCTGCTTCACCGGAGCTGGGACCAGGCAGACTCCGGGACTAGACGGACTCCGACTTTTCCGTCGAGGAGACGCCGCGAAAAGCAGCAAACAAACGGAGGCGGAAGGCGGCAGCACGGTCTCCTTGACAACGGTGAGATTAGTCTGAGTGTTGGAGGGATTATCTTTAATGCTGATATTAGTTCACTCTTTGGCTCACCTGTAACAGGTGAAGGGGCGCGGGAGGAGGCACGGGTTGCGTAAACAATCTGCCAAACACGTACAGGAGCTGAAAGGGCTCAAATCACCGTGAATAATACAGGAAAGGAGGCGGAGACTGCGGATAGAACGTCACATGTCTGTAGTACCAGCACCTGAGAGCACCCCTATCTTTAAAAAAAAGCTACACTTGTTAAACTGACTTCCGGTATTGGGCTCTTCCTCAGGTTTAACTGGGCGTGGCTAATAAGACTGAGTTCCGCTACCTCAGCATAAATACGTCACGATGGTAAGAATACGTGTGTGTGAATGAGAGAAACGTGGGCATGCAAAGAGTAGAGGGAATAAAGGTGGATGAGTTTAAATACCTGGGGTCAACCATCCAACGAGAAGGGAGGAAGAGAGTGCAGCAAGGTGGAGCCAGGTGTCGGGGGGCGTGGGGGAGGGGGATTCGAAAGGGAAGGTTTACAGGATGGTAGCGAGACCGGTTATGGTGGATGGTTTGGAGACCAGGGGCGTGGTGGCCATCGGGAGGTTTCCCGAACGGCCGGTCGTTTCCAGACCGAACCGGCCGGTGATCAGAATTTTATTATTTTTATTAATTTTTTTACCCAATTAAGCACATCAGCGCTGGCGCTGCAGCTCTCGCGGCCACAGGTGCAGACAGTGATAGTCGGTCGAGCTGGCTCTTCATCAGGAGGGGCAACAAACACAACAGCCCAGCCAGCCCACCATAGGAGAGGTGAAGGGTGAGATACCACCTGGGGGAGAGACCTTTTGCTGCTCCGTTGTACGATCCTATAAAAAGCCTCTCCAAACCAAGCTCCCGGGCTGAATTTTAACCTCAGCCCACCCCTGTTGGAGACAGTGGCTCTGACACAAAGACAGGAGGTGGAGATGGCAGAGCTGAAGATGCTCAGATCTGTGAGTGACTAGAATGGACAGGATCAAAGATGAGTCCCACAGAGGGACAGCTCAGAGTCAGAGAGGCTGAGATGGTCTAGACATGCTATTGCTACCTGGTAGCCTTCAGATAGAATGCAGGTTTTTAGGCATTTCCGGCTTTGTTTTTCCAACCAAGAAGCTATGTCCCTCTGTTTTGCTGTCTATGTTCAGGAGTCTTCCTGTCAGGCATCCTTGTGTACATAAAGTTTCACCACACCTCCAGCCCCTCCTGCCATCATGTCCTCCGCGGAGTCAAGCGGTGATGGAGGGAAGTGGTTGGATGCTCACTATGACCCAGTGGCCGGCATCTACTCCTTCTCATCCTGCGTGGACCTGGCAGACCTGAGCGGGGACGGGGAGAACCGACTGGTGGTCGGGGACCTGGGCTCCGGGTCTACAGGGATGAAACTGAAGGTGTACCGGGGCACAGCACTGATGAGTGAGAGCACCCTGCTGGACCTGCCCGCAGGCCTCGTCGCCTTCTTCATGGACCTGCACGAGCCACGCATCCCCGCTGTCGCTGTGGCCTCTGGACCCTGCATCTATGTCTACAAGAAACCTACGGCCATATTTCAAGTTCACCCTGCCTGGTCTGGAGATCAACACCCTGGAGCAGGTGTGTGTGTGTGTGTGTGTGTGTGTGTGCGCGCACATTTGTGTTATTGTTAGTTTAAATGAATAAACACCCCTGAGTCACACTAACTGTCAAAATTCTTGAAGCACAGGCCGAGGAGGAGGAGTAGCAGCAATCTCCACTCCAGCTTATTAATTAACCAAAGACCCAGACAGAGTTTTAATTCATTTGAAAGCCTTACTATTAGGCTTGTCCACCATAATTGGAAAATTCAAAAACCTGTTTTATTTGTTATTTATCGTCCACCTGGTCCTTACTCAGAGTTTCTGTCTGATTTCTCAGGTTTTTTATCTGATTTAGTGCTCAGTTCACATAAAATAATAATAGTGTGTGATTCTAACATCCATGTAGAAAAGGAAAGCCTCAAATAAGAAGTGCCTGACTATGTGGTATAACTCTCAAATGCACAGCCTAAAGCAGGTAACCCGTAAATTGGAGAAGACATGGTGTCTCACTAATTTAGAAGATCTTCATTTAGCCTGGAAAAAGAGTTTGTTGTTCTATTAAAAAATATTTAAAAAAACAGTCTTTCATATAAAAATATCCTGAAAGTAGAAATAGCATCAGAAAATGTGTGTTTATAGCAGTCTGATACCATATTTAATTGATTTTAGTTCCTGTTTAGGAGAAACAGCCAAAATGGTGCCCTCCTCCTTTTCATTGTAAACACACCTGCGATGTACTGCTGTGCTCTGATTTGCCAGGATGTGTGGCAGCAGGTGAAGGAGGGGCAGATTGACCCTCTGACCTTGAAGGAGATGTTGGAGAGCATCAGAAAGAAGGCTGACGTCCCACTGTCAGTCCGTTCGCTCAGGTTCCTGTCTCTGGAGCCCCAGGACATGGACGAATTCGTCGAGCTGCACAAACACCTGCCAGTCAAGCGCCAGGTACCTCCCAGGCCACATCAGTTCAGTTCTTTTAAAGTTGTGTTTGTGATTTATTTTCTTTTATTCTTTTAACTTATTTCACATTACAGGCCTTAACACCAGGTCCTGTCTTTCCATTCAAAGATGATTTTTTTTTTATGTTGATGGTTCACATAAAGCTGTGTGTCATCAGGTGATTCATTTGGTTTTATCTTACTATAAGTCCAACATCCGGAGATATTCACTTTTTATCATGTAAATAAGTGAATGGCAGGACATTGTCTGACTGAGAGCACAAAACCTTACTGGGAGATATTCACTGATATGTCAGCCGGTACTGGCCCCATGGACTGATAGCTGTTGGATAATATTGTTGGATAATGTTGTATTACAGTACAGTCAAAAGTTGGACACGAGTGTCCAAACCTTTGGCTGGTACTGTATATCAGTGTTGCTAAATGTTCAGAAAGTGTTTTGAAGTGGGAAATAAATACCAACAGAAACAAAATAAGACTTGGCTAGTGGTCAGATTCTTTAAATTTCACGATATCAGCCCAAAGTTTTATAATCACTGGTTTTTATGTGGTTCTTTAGCTATCAAAATGATTAGAGCTTATTTTTAGATCATCTAACAATTTAGTTCTTCTGTCTGAGGGTTTTCATAGAAACGTTAAACCAAAGAGGACCTACAAGTGATCCCTGTGGCTAGGAATGGGAATCGAGAACCGGTTCTTGTAGAGAACCACTCCCAGTAATTCAGTTCCTTGGAATCGTTATTCTGCTTGATTAATGATTCAGCTTATCGATTCCACTGACGTCAGGACGCATTTGCGTGATTACATCACACACGCGCCTTATTTGGTTTGGAATATATCCAACAGCTTCAAGACAGAAGCTCAAGATAAAAAGCATTACAAAATTATGTTCACAGTGTTTCAACAACAGCAGCAGCTGCTTTATATGCAGTCTGTGCAAAAAGGCGGAGCTTGGATGTAGTGAAAGGAAATTATTTTTTTCTAGCGTCCAAAACAGCAGCGCTTTTCCCTGTAACTACCGTTAAAACCTTTACTTTGAAACAGCTGGAGGTCCTTCATCAACCACCTGATCAGTAAGTGAAGAAAAGAGAACTTTGTAGCTGCTCCATCCACCCTGTTTGTTTTACACAGCAAAAAAACTGCAGTGTGGAAGTTAAAATATGCAGATGAATTGTTAAAAAGAATCAGATCACTTGGTTAATCAATGGAATAATCAATAATTGCAACCCTATTTTGCTGTACTGCTTTCACTATACTGTATGAATAATCTCCATCTCCTGTAACATTTATTTGATGAGGACTGCCAGAGTCTGGCTGGCTCAGATGCTGGTTCTCACACACCTTGCAGTTGTATTTCGTGTTAAAATGTTAAAATATTAAGAGTATTAATTTTGAAAGAGGTATTCTTATTTTTTTTATACCAGTTTTAATTTTGTTCTACTTTACATTAAAAAGAGTTGATGCAAACCAACCCATTTGTGGTATATTTTATTCACTAACCCAATGAGAATCGAGATAGAATCGAATCAATAAGTGATATCGATACTGGCATCGGAATTGCTAAATTCTTATCAATTCCCATCCCTACCTGTGGCACTCTGTATAAGGTTTAAATTATTCTAGTAGCTTTTGTTACAAACATAAACAAACTCTGACAGACCTCTCCACCACAGATTTGGGTCTTTCAGTTCTCAGGAGTGTAAAGAGAACTGAACATCACATAAGGAGGGTGCAGCTCCTCCTTTGAGGTCTAAATATACTGACAGCATTTCTCAGTGTATCACATTGTCTTGTCAGACCCAAGCCCATATTCCCATTGGTTGATCTTGTTGTTCTTTCAGACAGTCATCACCTGCATTGGGACTCTGAAGAAGAACATGGCAGATGAGGACGGTGTCAGCTGTCTGGTGATCGGGACTGAGAGTAGTGAGGTCTTCATCCTCGACCCTGAAGCTTTCATCATCCTCTCGAAGGTAAAGTCCCTTCACACGCCACTGTGGGACAGGCTGGATATTGCCTATCTGTTTATTTACTTCTGACCAGCTGAGGCTAATTTGTGGAGCACCACAGGGATCAATACTCAGCCCCTTTCAGGTTAAATTAGTTGTGGCAATATTCCGGTGATACTCAAATCTACATTCAATGCAAGATTTAAACATATTTAAAAAGAAGCTTGACTATCCTGGAAAATAAGACCACATCCTGAACATAGATCCTGATAAGGTACATGTGTCATTATATATTTATACTGTTTGCTAATCTCCATTTTAATCTGAGCACAAACATAAAGAAGTTAAACAGACTTCACTTAAAACACCTTTAAATTAAACCTCTGTGTGTTGAAGATGTTGCTACCAGCCGTTCCCACCATTATGGACGTGACAGGTCAGTTTGACGTGGAGTTTCGCATCACGGTGGTGTGTCGCAATGGCAACATCTACATCCTGCGCAGGTGAGACACATGAAAAGAGCCACTGCACAAAACAGATTACTTTCATAATAAAAGCTGTAAACATGGGAGGTTCCTACTTTTTTTGCCATATTGTTGGGGTGGGATTTGTAGCAGTAACACTGACAGATGGAAGTAGAGCCTTGAACCACGTAGTTAACCTTGTAGCACAGAGCATGATTATTTCCTGAACCTAAACATACAGAGCGTGAATAAAGGTCTGTATAGAAATGGAATCCCACAGGACATGAACCTCAATCTCCTGGGTGAAAGTCCTGTGGCTTTCCAACCTTCTAATGTGAACTTTGTTGGTCTTACTTTGAGAAATTAGAAAGAAAAAAACTTGACACATTTTCATGCTGGTTACTAGAACAGAATAACAGTTTCAAACATCACACAGTTTTCGAGGAATTTCTGTGAAACAAATTCATTTTGTGCTGTGGAAGTTAGGGGGAGCAGAGGCCTGTGGGACAGGCCCTACCTTATGGCTCCATCCCAGTCCTGGAAACCGTGTCCCTCATTCCCCTCCACTGAAAAATATTTGAAGAAATAAAGCAGGAATACTGGTGCTTAATTTTTTGCAAAGTGAAGATTTAAATTGAATTTCACTGTGAGCTTGCTGGAGATCATCAGTGAGAATCAACTGGAGAAACATTTGCTTTAACATTTACAGATAAGCTGGACATGAACTCTTGACAGGACTCTGACAGCAGTTCAAGAAACTGAGTCTAACCCTGATCTCTGAGTTTTTGGCTCCAGAAAAGAAGATAAAAGTTAGTTCAATCAATTCTATATTGAGGTCATGAAAAAAGCCACCATCAGCGATGACCGGTACATAAAGGGCTTTGCCACCATTTTATCCAGTGGACCAAGAAGTAGGTCAGTGTTATCCATGACACTGGTCCACTTTTTCCATTTGTGAATTTTCCTTAACAGGTGATAAAGCTGGAATCCTATGTAGGCCTATTATATTAACTGAAGATGAAATCACTGATCCAGATGAGTCAGTTTAATGATTTAGATGTTTTGCGGTGGAAACCAGTGCTCTGTTGATGTTAGCCTGTGTTTTCTTGTGTCAGACCTCATTCGCCGCTCTGTCAGCGTCTGTTTAAATCTGAAGGACATTTCTTTGTTTGTGCCTTCTTCAGGGAGTTGGACAAACCCAAGTACTGCATTGAGCTGTCGTCTCACGCAGTCGGCCTCGTGAGAGTTGGGAAGAACGTGGTGGTCGGCTGTGCCGACGAGAGCCTGCAGGGCTTCACGCAGAAGGTGAGCTTTGCCCCTGCAGTCACGATTGTAGGCTGCAGAAACAAGAGCATGAGGAGTAAACCGGAAGAGGCGCTCAGGGCAAATAAATCTCAGAAATCATTCCAATAATCAGATTTTATAACTGAGAAAAACAGAAGAGAGACTTTCAGAATAAATCGTGTTTGTTTGTTGTTTAGGGGAAGAAACTTTGGAAGACCATCCTCGCTGCTCCCATCACCACCATGGCCTCTATGGACCTCCCCACCAGGGGCTTCCAGGCAGTTCTGGTGGGTCTGGCCAACTGTGAGGTGCAGCTGTACCGGGACAAGAACCTGCTGAGTACCATCAAGACACCCGATGTCATCACCAGTATCTGCTTCGGCCGCTACGGCCGTGAGGACGGGACCCTCATCATGACCACCAAGGGAGGCGGCCTCATGGTGAAGATCTTAAAGAGGACTGCAGCGTTCGACGACAGGGACAGCACCCCTGGCCCACCACTGGCCCAAAGTGTGCGCCTCAATGTGCCCAAGAAGACCAAGCTGTACGTGGACCAGACACTGAGAGAGCGTGAGAATGGCCTCACCATGCACCGCGCCTTCCAGATGGACCTGAGTCGCCTGCGACTGGCCGCTGCCAAAGCCTACGTCAAAGCGCTGGAGTCCAGCTTGACCCCGATGTCCTCCAGCCTCACTGAGCCGCTGAAGATGAACGCCGTGGTCCAGGGTCTGGGCCCATCCTTCAAGCTGACCCTGAACGTCCAGAACACAGCGGCATGCCGGCCTGTCATGAACCTGGCCATCAGCTTCCTGTACGATGAGAGCTTGTATCGGATGAGAAACCCCTACATGAGGATCCCGCTGTTGGTGCCCGGACTCATCTACCCCGTCGAGACCTTCGTCGAGTGCACCAGTGACAAGGGCATCTCTGACATCATCAAAGTGTTCGTCTTGCACGAGGGGAGGAGCTCGCCGCTGCTCACGGCCCACATCAACATGCCCGTGAGTGAGGGGCTGACGCTCAACTGATCACACAAAGTTCAAACTTTGTTACAGAAGAAGAAACACCAAAACTTCACGGGCATAGTAACATGTTTGTATGGAAGCAGAGAGGCAAAAAAGGTTCAAAACTATTAAACAGCACCCAGAGAGGTTTTTATTCATTTGGCTTCACAGGTTTGAAGTCATCAATATGTTTTAAAAAACACCTTTCATAAAGAAGTTAAATGGCAGTTAATTATGACTTTCATTACTGATTAATCAGTAATTGGTGGTTTTCATAATTTTATCCAAAAATACTTTTACTAGCAGTCAACTGTCCAATTTACAGCCACTAATTCTTAATTTTTTAAACCTAAAGATACAGATTGTTTTGACCTTTCTCTGCCTCCTTATGAAGAGGATGTTTTGGGGGCATTTCTTAAAGTTCATTTAAAAATGTCATAGTTAAATAAGTTGCTGAATGTTTTATTTTCTCCCAGAAATTAAACTGTGTGTGTGTGTGTGTGTGTGTGTGTGTGTTATGAAGTTCATGAATTGTCTGTCGATGTCATAGTTTTTCTGTTTAAAGTCTTTAGAGATGAAAGTTTCACACAGCAGTGATTCACAGACTGCAGATTAATCAAGCTCAGGGAGGAAAATCACTGCACATGAAACAAGTTTGTAAAAGTTTGTATAGAAACATTAAAACAGGACAAATGTGTTTTGAAATCTAGTGTGAATAAAAATAAAATGTTTTCTGAATTCATGTCTGTGTCTAAGAGGTTTCCTACAGAGGTCTAATTAGTAAATGCTTTTATTGAGACTCTGACTGACCTCTGACCTTTAACAGTAATTCAGTGAAACCTCTCAGCTGTGGCTGTCAGAGAGCCATCATCTATCAGTGAATCTGATCTGAGATCAGAGTAGAAAGGCTTAAACTGGGAAACATTCAAGCAGTTTTTCTAATTAAATGGTCATAAACTGAACTGTCATAAACTGCAGCAAAAACAATTTTTATTAAATAAAAACTGACCTGAGGGCAGCTCCACCCCCGGGGTCTGCTGCTGTCTCAGTCACTAACGCACTGGTCGGTCAATAAACTCAGTCTGAGCTGTTTCTCCACACTTTTCCTCGTAATCCAGACTCGGGTTTGCAAATACTGAGAGAACCTGCGCAGCCGAGTGATGCAACACCAACACAAACAGACTCTTGGGTTTCATCATCGGAGTGTTTTCCGCTGTGGCGAAATAATCAAAACTCCTGAACGTGTTTGTTTTTGGTTGCTGACACGTTCCAACTCCAGACTATAAATGCTGGGAGAGAAACATCAGAAACCCAGTGAGTAGATCACCGCTGAAGGTCTGAAGATGAGACGCCTCCTCGTTTTACTGGGTGAGGAAACTTTCAAGTTTTCTGCTCAACACTGATACAGCTCTGAAGATGGTAAACCTGTTAGAGGTCAATGTTTCTATGATTTCATGTATTCATATTATCTCTACAAACAGTGATATTCACTGTGAAGAGACGGCACTTATAATGAATTGACAATTTAATAGGAACAGGTACTGAAAGAGGTTCAACAATAAACTATTAAACAGGACTTCAATAAGTTTCTTCAGGTGAAGGATTTGAAGGAGGGGTCATTTTGATGATGACAGTTGAATCCAGAGAGGGGCGAGAGAGTAGCTACAAGAGAGTAGTTGTAACGACTCCAAGGTTTGTCCAGGAGGGCAGGCAGGCTAGAGGGGAACCTTTAACCAAACAAAAATGAGCAAATTGGTCCTTAAATACAAGAGAGATCACCGGGAACGAGCCACAGGTATGTAGAGCTGCCATGGGTCAGCCTGCAGCTCCGCCCTGCAGAGGAGGAGAAACCAGCCTCTGAGAGAGAGAGAGAGAGACGGACAGACAGGGCCACAACAACATTCAGATTTATGACAAAACTTACCTTTGTGGTACTGTGGGGACCTTCTCACATGGGGCTAACCTTCCACTTAGGGACGCATTAGGCCCCTACAGTGTCCTTGACTACATTTTAAGATTTCAGTGTTTCTTAAAGACTGGGAAATTTGAGTTTTATATTTTTAAATGCAATTGTTTAACAACCAGAGGGTTTTTTCCTCTTGCTTTAACAACAGACATGAAATCGATTAACAAAATGTTTTCATTCTTCACCATTTAAAGAAAGAATGTGGGAACAAATCCATCAGAATTTGCAGCTAGATGATATTAACTATCGACTGGGCTTGTTTACTCGAATGTATATTAAAGTGACATATTGATAAATTATTTAAATAAATCTTTAGTCAGTTAAAGGGAACAGGAGGTGATGAGCTCTGCCATGCATCTGTTTATCACAGTGTTTACACCCAAGGGTATAACTTTGGGTCCAACATTGGGGGATTAAGCTCTCTGCCTATTTATTTATTTATTAAATCATTTACTTTTCTAAAAGTGTGTCTGATACACAGCGGCATAGTTATTAAATCATCAGCTAACAATACATATACATTTACCTCACTTTTATTTTTCCGCTTTTTACAACAGGCTGTTGTCAACCAACAATGAAAAATTGTTGTTGCGCGTTGGCGCGCTTTTCATTTTTTTGAACTACACCCACTCCCCAGCAGCTGCTTCCACAAGCAAATGGTGTTGCTGCTTGGTAGAGAAAGCGGGTTGAGTGATACCAAGTTTTTGTGTGTGTGTGGGGGGTGGTTACATTACCAAATGATTAAACATGCTAGTATTTTACCCAAAATTGAAAATGAATAAAGAAAAATAACATGTTATTCATGTAAGATGTTTTTTGATAAATCGAAATGATGTGATTTTATTGGGGGGTTATAGTGATCGGATCAGATTATTTGGGGGGTCACAACCCCCCATCCCCCCCGCAAATTATGCTCTTGTTTACAGCTACTCAGCTGATTAGTTGATCTATTTCCTGCCTTAAAATAATGAGAGAAAAAGAAAAACTGGTTACACTGTTGTCCTTAAAGGATGTTTTAACAATTTAAAGACTATTTTTAAATGACCAAATGCATAATTTAATTTATTAATATGGTTTATAATAAATCCTTAAGGTTGCATCCCATAAAATATCAAATCTGTGTGTGCCTCTAGCTCTATTGTGGGTGTGTGATGCTGTTAAGTTTGGCCAGCTCTGCAGTGGAAACCCGAGCAACAGCCGGAGGACATCGGACAGTTGGGGACAGGGACACTACGGAGCCGGACGGTACACAGTGAACACATTTTTTTTGTAAGGCTTACTGGAGCGTGTGAAGTAGCTGTTCACAGCCGGATGTCTGCTGGTTTTCAGGGGAGGCAGACTCCACAAAGGTCTGGACATCAAGTGCAGTGACGGCTCGACTGTCTACGCTCCGTTTGATGTGACACTCAACGGGAAACTGACCGTTTACAATGACCCCAGTAAGGCAGCCATCAACGAGGGGATCAACCTGTCAGGAGAGGGTAAGTCCATCACCCACCATGTTCTTAATAGACTTACTGATTTTGATATAGATTTACTCATTGAGTGGTTGTTTTTGTCCTGCAGGTCTTTGTTTCAAACTGTTCTATGTCAGGCCGGACCGAACCTCAGGAAGGGTGAGGAAGGGGGAGAAGATTGGCACCATGCTGCCAATGCAGAGGGTTTACCCAGGAATCACCTCACACGTCCACGTCCAGATGTGTGACAGGAGTGACCCCACAGGCTACTTCTGATCCATCCAGAACTTGTTCTATTACCTTCCTTAATAAAGAGGCTTTGTTCTGTATGTTGGTACTAAATACTTGCCGTCTTCATCTATGAACCCACTTCACTTCAATTTATACATTCCCTAAAAAAAAAAAAAGAAAAGGAAAAAAGAGATAAATAGTAAAAGGTGATATCAGAATGAATGACCAGCCAAACTGGCAAACCGGCAGCTCAGTAATCTGCCTACAAGTTCCACATACGTGCACCGCAACTTGAGGTTCAAACAAACAGCTGCCATAATGACCTACACCTGCTCTTACAAAGGGGAAAACCCTCCCTACAAGGGGCAGCACATGGACCCAGGTTCCACCCCTCACACAAACATTTCCAGATCCCTACAAAATGACCTTCAGCAGCTACTGATGTGCATGTTTCTGATCAAACTGTCAGAAACAGACTCCATGAGGGTGGCATGGGGGCCCAACGTCCTCTAGTGGGCCCTGTGCTCAACTGGTTTCACCAGAGAACATCAAAACTGTAGCCCTGCTCCTTCAGATGAAGATGTTGCTCCTGCAGGCAGCAACAATTGCCATAGTGGCTCCAGACTCTCTCACATCCGTCACATGTGTTCAGTGTCAATCTGCTCTCATTTTATGTTTTATAACTTTATCTGTCATTTGTTTTTACTGTTAGGCACCACGTATGGCTGGCATGACAAGAAAGATCTTGAATCATCTTAATGACTTTGTGTCCCTCTCATAATTCCCTCAGTCCTCCAAAAATGTGAACAGTCTGGGCTTCTATTGAAAGCCCACAGCAGATCATTTTAGACTCTAAAGAAGTATCTGAGTATAAATAATGTTTTATTAAGAACCAAAATGTGTGATCATTTTTCAAGTTAACTTCCAACTTTCTTCTATAAACACACAACATGACCTTTTCTTCAAATATCAGATGAATATAAAAGAAAAAAAATCAAATATATCAAACAACAAGAAGTTTCAAATAAAAAGAAACCATGGAAACCTTCAGAGGACCAACATAAAAACCACCAACAGTGTTTATGAAAATTATAGGACCATGAATTAAAATAGTGTTCACATGAAAAGCTGTTGAAAATAAAACCAAAGCACATTTTGGGCAAAAGAAAAGCAAACACTGATGAAACTGTCAGTTTGACAGGCTGCACTCTCTGCTGTCGCTCCGAGTCCGTCTGATCTTGGAGTAAAAGTTGAGAGTCTGAGCGGCAGCGCAATGACCTCACCGTCTCACAGTCACAGGAGTTTCTGTCAGACACGGTGAAGCTTATCCTGTTTTGTTTCTGTCAGTGTTTAAATTGGATTTAAATTCCAGTCAAAGCACCAAAAAGGTTAAATGAACCCAGAGTGTCGTCTTCCAGGCAAGGAAGCGCTCAAATCCAAAATCCCCAGTCTGACATTTGTGCATGAAGAAGTTTGTAAATAAAGGTTGATTTCAGAAAATCAAACCTTTGTGTAAACATTGACTGTGACCAGAACCGGAATCCAAACTTCAAACTTCATTCTGGGTCAGGATCCAGATCTGTTCGGTCTTTGTGGAGACAGGCGAGGCGGCATCTGTTAGCGTGGTAACCTCACAGGTGAGGATCTCCGTGTCTGAGACCAGCAGAGGAGGAGTTTGTTTTCGTGGCAGAAGAGCAGAGAGGAAGAGGAGGATGCTGGTGGTGATCATGCAGCCTCCACTGATGAAGAAGGCGACATCGTATGACTGACACAAGTCATAGAAAAAACCTGAAGGAGAAGAGACAAAACTTTATTTGAACGTTGTCAAAGTGGCTCAAAAAAATCCTGTAAATTAAAAAAAAAAAAAACAGCAGAAAAAAGTGGAATGAAGCCATGAAGAAACTTCTCCAAGGCTACCTTCATACTTTGTGAAGGTTTAGGAGCTTTTAGGGTGGGATTTGATGGGCTTCTTGTTTCTGATTGGCTGAACACTTTATTTGTAAAACACCATTCTGGTCCCTCAGAAAGTTCATCAATATTGGTAGTTTTGGTCTAAAGGTAGTGATGAAGAGCTGGATTAATCTAACTGTGTGACAGTTTTTTTAAGTAGCAGATAAAAATAGTAGTTGTGGTTGTAAAAAGTTCATGGGTACATTTTTGTTATTCTACTGTCAGAAAGGAAGATTTTCCAGGGTATCCAGATTTAATAGTCAGAACACCTGTTGGTCATTTTCTTGCTGTGAGGAACACATCTATAATAACTCTGGTGATGCTCTGACTTTTCCTCCAGCTCCATCTTCAGATCAAAGCTTTAATATTCCTGAGAAACAGCTGCTTCCTCACTGAAACACACTAGATCCTGCAGGAGATGTTCAGTCCTTCTTACCTACAACAGGAGGACCCAGCACGATGCCGATGCCCCCAAAGAACATGAGTATCCCATGAGCATTGGCGAGCTTCTCCAAGCTGACCACCTGACCCGTGACATAAGGCGTCAGGGTCCAGTTCCCGGCCATGAAGCCCAAGCTCACAGACAGCACCTGGAGGCCCAGGTATGACCTGTAGGGAAACAGAGGGAATTGTACACCAGCTCTCAGCAAACACTCAACATCTGCAGATAAACCAAAACACATAGATTAGAGTAGTGTTTGGGACTTTTATGGGGTTTCAGCAGTACTGGGGAACAGGTGAATAGTAGGAGGGCATGTTAGTGGGAGGAGCTTAGATTAGGTGTAGTTGGGCTCTGTGCTAATAAAGCTGAGTGAACACAGCCCTCTAAAAGAGACACGTGTTAAACATCAATCTGAGCTTCAGTTCTTTCTCAGTTGGTGTTTAAAGGAAATAAATTATTTCTTCCAGGCTAAACAAGTTAAACAAATGAGTCTGTTACCTCAGTAAGAAAGTTGTATGTATTTGAATATAGATTTTATACTTGGGAGTGAAGCCTCTTTTTATAGGCAGGAAAAACCTGGACTTCCTCAGGATGCACAAACAGCTGCTATGTGGGTATTTGTGATGTGAAGATCAAACATTGATATTTAATTTCTCTTCTGAACTGAACCCAGTGCCTGATCTCTGTTTTGTCTTTTGTCTTGAAAAAGACAAAAAGGAGAAAAGAGAAAAAGGAGCCAGTCTGGTTCTGGATACTGTCACTGTTTATTTAAATGACCAGGGTGCCAACCATTTTCAGGCAGCAGTGCTTAAGCTACATAAATGTGTTCATGTTCTTCTGTCCCAGATAATTTGCTCTCACCTGGTCAGGGGAATTAGCATGACTCCAAGCCCGCTCACCGCCACTGTCAGAGCATACAGGAACACACTGTCCACACGCGGCACGTCCGCCATGACGCCCAGAGTCAGTTTGCCCACACCACTCCCAATCGACAGCAAGGACACCAGGGAGATGGGGGGGACACCCTCCGTCAGCCTGGCGCTCTGAGCCAGGTCCTCCAAGAAGAGGGCAGGGGGGGAGCTGCCTGCAGCAGAACGAGGACATGAAGGTGAGCAGGTAAACCAATGACCATCCTCTGATGAACCAAAAGAAACCCCCCAAAATACCCATGCTGACCAAAGCTGAAGAAGAAGAGAGAGACACACAGTGCCAGGAAAACTCGGTCCTGAAGGAGAGATGTCAGGGAGGACGAGGACCTGAGGACAGAAAGGATGGAGTCAGTGTGCAGCTAGTTTCATGAGAAAAATGAAAAAGAAAAAAAAAAGAAGCAGAAAATGTCTTTATATCTGCTTTTATCCATGTCAAGAGAAATACTTACAAATCATTTACAGATTTTATTGTTGACTTTGTTCTCCTTCACATGGTTTCAGAAACACTTGAGCCCCCCAAAAGATTAAAGTGAATCAAAAGACTTATTTCAGAGTCTGCGTGCTGAACTCACCGCGTGTGATGCTTCATCTTCATCTTCATCCTCTCGATGAAGGCCGAGCAGCTCAATAAGCTGCACCTCCTGACCAGTGATTCCGTGGTTTCCATGGTGACAACCTGATCTTTAGTCAAAAGCTTCTCATTGGTCAGCTCTTGCTCCGCCCGAAGGTGCTGCTCTAAGATGGCAGCTCGCTGTTTGAGGTAGTATTTAGGTGGGGTCAGAGGTCGCATGGGGCCAGCACACGCTATGATGTTGAGGGCCAGTGCACCAACAAGGAGGAGGCAGCCATCCAGCCCGAACAGATCCACAAGCTCGCCCTGCAGCGTGGCATACAGGAAGCCACCAGCACTTGAACCTGAGGACAGCAGAGAGGAACTAACCAATCGGAGTGCAGAGAAATTTCTCTCTTCTATGGTGAAAAAGCACACCAAACTCTTTTATTTATTTTAAATGTTCTTCCCAGGAGGTCAGAGATGAAGGCTGGATTTTAACAACTGAACTACAGCTCAGCTTCTGCAGCTAAGCCCATAGCCTGAGGGTCGTACGTTCAGTGAATGCATCACTGAATATGCACCATTACCTTGTTGTTTTTTTAATAAAAGGAACTCAGTTTAGAAATCAAATGGTAACAGAGTTGTATGAAACAAATGTCAGCAAACAACAACTCTTTCATATCGTATCACACCCCAGTGTTCTACTAACTGTACATCAGCTCCACTGGCTGGCAAGGAAAATTTTTGGCCCTTCGAGAGCTACAAAAATACACACACCAGAAGTGGGACAGGTGCTTGGTCAAAAACACCCACTGCACCACACAAACTGAGGACACTTCATCCTGCTGGATGGAGGAGCAGATATAACAGAGGAACAACCTGCCATTGCAGATCTCAAACATGAAACTGAGATGGCAGCTTGTGGCCAAGTGATGGGTCGGGTCTGGTTGAGAATGGTAATATGAGGAGACGGAGCCCTAAGCATGGCTTGAGAGGTCTCATGGCCACATGCGGTGTTGATGAAGCTTCCATAAAGGGCTTCATATATGAAACATGTCACTCTGTTATCAAAGAACTCGGATTATGTAAAGTAATCCAGTGTTCTGTAAGTGAAGCAGGGCGTCATCAGCATATATATGAATCAAAGACTTTAAGTATTTTTCATGTTTCTGGCTACTTTTAACAGATGGAAGCAGTGAGTGAGTGACAGTAAGGCCCAGTGTCAACTTTTTTCTACATCATTTGGTGGAGGAAGTTTACACCAATGCAGCAACAGCCATGTAACCTGTTCAGAGCAGATGAAGCCTGAGCAGTTTAATGTGCAATTGATTTAAAGACATAATATTCAGGACTGGCTAAAACACATCCAAAGAAGGAAAAATGCTTTATGGGTAATGTTTTATTCTTTCAGTTTCTAATTCTGTGTTTCAGACTAATGTCCTGGGCGTGGGGAGCAAATATAAAACTGTCAGACAAAAACAACATAAAGTGTGAGACTGATGCTT
The DNA here is from genome assembly GCA_024447675.2 of Pterophyllum scalare. Classification (NCBI taxonomy): domain Eukaryota; kingdom Metazoa; phylum Chordata; class Actinopteri; order Cichliformes; family Cichlidae; genus Pterophyllum; species Pterophyllum scalare. The sequence goes on along the minus strand of JAMQGT020015224.1, from coordinate 6,440 downwards.
TTGGTGATTTGCATGGTGAATGTTTCAGTGTCTGCAGGCAGGAAGGTGATGGGGTCATGTGACAAACCTACCTGTGGTCACTATCCCCAGAGCCAGACCCCTCCTCTTGTCAAAGTACAGACAGGTGATGGTGAGGGTGGCAGCGTACAGCAGACCGACACCAACACCTGAGCAAACCAAACACAGGAAATAATGATTAAAGCCAATCAGGAGCTCAAAGTCAGTTGCAAACTGAAGGCTGGAATCTGGATTATTAATTAAAGCTTATTTGTTTTATTGTTTTTTATTCTGTTTTCTTTTCTTTCTTTTTTTTTGCACTGATTTATCAGTTTCAGTGTCCAGCTTTAAAAAAAAAACCAAAAAGTGATGAAGAGCTGGATTAATCTAACTGTGTGACAGTTTTTTTAAGTAGCAGATAAAATATCTTCTGCTACAGACTCTGGGTGCAGCCAATCAGAAGAAAGTGGGCATTCAAGAAGGCTGTTTCAGACCACAGACAGCATAAAAGATGGACAGTTTCCAAGTCCCAAACATGAAGCCAATGCAGAAGTGCCTTAAACAAGGAGTAAAGGAGAACATTCATGTCCACCGTTAACCAGATGTGGGGGTTTTGACATAAACTATCCTATGCATTCTGTTTAATAGCCACCAGGGGGCAGTAGTTGTGGTTGTAAAAAGTTCATGGGTACATTTTTGTTATTCTACTGTCAGAAAGGAAGATTTTCCAGGGTATCCAGATTTAATAGTCAGAACACCTGTTGGTCATTTTCTTGCTGTGAGGAACACATCTATAATAACTGATTTATCAGTTTCAATGTCCAGCTTTAAAAAAAAAACCCAAAAAGTAACGAGAAAAAAAAAGTAATCAACATTTATATGCACACACATGCACAGCTAAATGTCACAAACGCAAAGATATCAGAGTAACACCATTAATGAAGAAAGAAACAAAACCAGCAAATATTCATGTTGAAGACTGAACCAGCTACTTCAAATAATGAAGGAAATTACGTTTAAATAAATGATCACAATTGTTGTTCACCAGTCAGCACAGATACTGAGTCAGAATATCTGACCAAACCCAAAGGAGGAAGATCAGCTGACTAACAGCTGATAAACAGCTGAGCTCAGACAGCTTCCTCCACAGACACTACAGCCTCACAGTAAAGCATCCAAATCACATCATGACCCACAGAATGTGTGCTGGGGGGTGTCTGCAGGCTCAGCTCACTGCATTTTATTATAGACATCATTTTAATAAATTACTTCACTGCATCTAAGTCACAGTTTTATTATTTTTATTATTTTTTAAAGTCTTTTCTGCACTGCATTCATTTACTCACTCATTAGATCAGTTCTGTTCAGTTTATGATGTTTGGTCTTTTTAATGTACTTCATGCACGTTACAAAATTTTATTTTCTTCATTTATTCCAGGTGCTTCTAATATTACCGGTGTGTTCTTTCACGTCCTTGTAGGATATTCAAAATATTTCTATATGTTTAATCTTTTATAAGTTGCCTATTACTGCATATTATTTGTTGTATCACAGTTTGCGCTGTCATGTAACCAGCTTGTCTCTCATCACTTTGACCTGCACTGACCTGCTGTGTAAATAAAGTTTGTTCGACCGATCGATCTGAGAGTGTCTCAATCTTACCGACCACGATGCCGTAGGAGAAGATGAGGAAGGAGACACTGGGAGCGAAGGCGCTCAGGATCAGCCCCCCCGCCACCATGACGCTGCTGAAAATGGTGACAGGCCGGGCACCGAAATTCACAACACAGACGCTGCAGATCGGACCTGGAGAAGGACGGAGAACATTTGTTAAGTGTCATGTCCTGTGCTGGTTGTTCTTTTTTTGTTTCTTCTGAGGCTGTCACACACTCACCCACGATGAGTCCGACTCCAGTGACCACTGAGCCCACCCAGGCCGTCATGGCCTTCCCCTCCCCAAAGGTGACCAGCCACTCTGGGTATAAGACACCCACAGACTGAGGGGAGCCATACCCTAGAAGCAGAGCCAGAAAACCAGACACCACGATCACCCAGCCCCACCCACCATCCAAGGTTGGGGGTCGGGCATCTGGAAAGCCACTACCGGGGGATGACATGATGATCTGACCCTCAGGGACCAGGACCAGGAAACAAGCTGAGCTGTGGAGGAGACAAGAGAAGGGAGGGGGGGGGCGTCAGGTTTGCTCGCCGTGCCGTATGACCAGAGGTGGGTTGGTGGGGCTTCTAAGATGACCCCTCTCACCTCTTCGCTGCTGTCTTCCCCTCAATTTTATCACCTCAGCGGTTTGAGGAACAGTGTGGATCAGTACTGTTGACCTGCTGTTAGGTGCTCATGTCACATCTACCTGCTCAATTTTAATTAACGTCTAGTTTTCATACAGTCATACTCATCCTTTACACCTCATACAGGATGGTGGTTCGGGGCTGGGTTGGCTGCACCCTGGGGGGCATCTTATTGCCTTCACTCGGCAGGGAATTGATGTGGATCAGTGTGTGTCCTTGTATATTTATTTTTGTCTGTGTGTGTGTGTGTGTGAGCAACCTGTGTGTATGTAGCCAGTATGTGTCTGAGTGTGTGTACGGCTGGGCCTGGGTCTGGGCCTGGAACTTGCTGAAGATTGACCCCATAGGGAACAGTTGTGGGGGGTGGAGAGTTTGCCACGCCACACTGGTCATTGTTGCCCCCTCCCTGGGGGTTCTGCAGGGTGCCAGGTGATTCTTGGGGCCAGGTTATCGTTGCAGCTCAGCCTCATTACCAAGTATGTTTCATGACAAACACAAAATACACAGACACTTGTGCTCGCTCACTCACTCACAGCCAAAGCAAGATTGTGTGCTTGTTTCTGTTCTCATTTTTCTTTTTGTTCTCCTTTTTTGTTTTTTTAATGGAGATCATTCTGTTTTAAAATGAAAAATCTGAAACCATCAAACTTCCTGTCACACCACTAAATCAGAGAAAGGCTGCAGACCAGAAAGCATAAAAGTTTTTATAGTTATGGATGAAATAATCTAACTGCTGAGACTTTGGTTTTGAGGTAAATGAACTGTTGCACCTGTCTCTGTAACTTTTCCTGATGCTTCTTTGGCTCTCTGTGCTAAAATGAGAAGCATGCTGCAGCAGCTGTAGAACTTCTTTGTTCCTGAGCACACTTCAGAGGCCTTTACATGGACCTCCATTGTCTCCTGCAGATTAATGATCCACCTCATGTTTTTGTTCTCGGAGGCCCCACAGGAGGAGGATCTCCTTTGTCTCGGTCCGGACCGGATCTCACGTGATTTAAAAGCGGTGTGGTTAGAGGTTTAGTTGACCCAGGTCTCAGTGGACCCCTTTAGGAAGCTGAGTTCAGGTTTTTCGATGTTGGGGGCTGGAGAGCAGACAGTTTGAAAGATGAGCCGCTTCCTGCAGCTCTGTTTGTTTTGTCTCCAGGCTGCGGGAGGGGGGCGGGAGGGGGGTTGGGTTAACGGGAGTTGTTTTATCCGCTCCTCTGATTAACAAAAGAAAAAAGAAAAAAAGAAGAAGAAAGTTTTTGTTTTTAAGTGATGAACGACTGAGTGAGTCCTCCTCAGGTGTGTGTGTGTGCGTGTGTGTGTTCTCTTCAGCCACGCATACATAAACCGAAAAGAATCACAGTAGAAACAGAGTAAAGTCGGGCCTTACCGGTGCCTCGCTCCCTCCTCCTCCTCTTCCTCTTCCTCTTCCTCCTCCTCCTCCTCCTCCTCCTCAGACGGCCTCCATATGCAGCCGGGTGTCGGTGTGCGCTCACGGCGGACTGCTCTCCATCCTCCGGCTGTGAAACAGACTGCGCTCCGCTGCAGGAAGCCGCCTTTTGTAGCTCATAAACCGGTTTGAAGCTGTTGGTGCCGGTCATTCCGCTCAGCGGTGCGCTTCGGCCCTTCGCGCACACTCGTGTGGATTCGTGTTCAAAAAGCTGCGCAACTGGATCAACCTGATAAGGGGCAACAATGTGTTAAATGCCCACCACCAAGGACTCACTGAAGAAGGGAAGGCAGCACAATTCATACACCAGGGATGACAAATGGAAGGCAAGGAGAAGCAGACAAACAGTGAGAGCAGAGCGGAGGACGCAAATCCAAACAGAAGTGAACAAAACCGATCCTGAGACAAGAAGGCACAAAACAGGAAGACAAAAATTAAACACGAATGAGCAGAGAAGAGGAGGAAACCTCTCTCTCTCTCTCTCTCTCTCTCTCTCTCTCTCTCTCTCACATCATCATCATCTCATCTCTCACTCACTCACGCACACACACACACACCCCTGAGGAGGACTCACTCAGGTCTTCATCACTCACAGAGACACTTTAGACTTTTTTTTTGTTTTGTTTTTTTCTTAATCAGAGAAGCGGATAAAACCTACCCCCGCAGCCTGGACACAAAACAGCTGCAGGAAGCTCATCTCTCAACTGTCTGCTCTCCAGCCTCAGGCATCAAAAAACTTTACTATTTTTCCTGAATTTCCTGATATTTGCAGGCGTTCGTTTTCTAAATAGGGACTATTTTAAACACATCAGTGGCCTGAAAAGCTGTTTAGAGTTCTGTCATTAGAATATGTTCATATTCACAACTAACGGACATTAAATGAGTAAATATTCTCCATTAGAAACTAGAAACAGTCCAGTGTGCCTCCCTGAATCCATGTTTCACACCAAAAGCTTTGAATTTTACAGTATTTTTTTCGTTTTACTCAAATTTCTGCAAATGTTTTTTTTTTTAATGACCTTTATTGTCACGGCAGCTGTGTGGCAGGCAGAGTGCGGACCCAAAAGCAGGAGTTCATCTGCACAATACAAAAACACTCCAAGAAGCAGAAGAGGAGCAAATAATAATATCACAAAATGGCGTGATGATACCCCAAATGAGGCATGAAAGCAAGGTCTGCTTGTCTAGCATGTGACTCGACCACAGTGTGAAAAAAACAACAGGCTGTCGCCACAGGAACAGTGAGTAAGCCAGTCAGATTAAAGCACCACAGCTCACAAATGCATGGTTATGTTTGAACATGCATGCATGAATAAAAGCCAAGATATGCATGTAACATGTAAGTATGTATACATCTGTCCTGATTCTGCAGTGTGGCAGGCAGGAAAAGGACCCAAATGCAGGATTCAGGAGCAAAGCGTGAACTCAGAAATACATAGCTTTACTGCTGGTTGCACAACAGGTAGAAGGAAAATAGGAAAGCTCATCCGGATCTAATTCAACAACTAGGAATACATGGGTGTTGGATAAATTCTAAAACATCAAAAACCAAGACCACACAATCAGTTCGGTTAAAAAATAGGGATTTACTCTTGCAAGAGGAGAAATGGTTACTGTTTGCCTGGGCGATCATGAATGATTCTCTAAGCTTCATATTTATACACAGCAAAAGCACACAGTAAACAGGAAGAGTATAGGTGTTTGACATCTGTAAGATTCTGCCTTGGTGCATGCAGAATGAAACCAGACATGGGAAGAAGATGAAAATCAGACATACTCTTAACACCTTTTATCAATTCTCAACAACAAGGTACACAATATGAAACTCAGATAAAGGTCAGAGAGTGACATTAGGACTGTGGTTAACTTTTGTCTTCACACATAAGGTTTAGAGAGATCATACAACGTTTTCTTCCTCCTCACGTAGGCATCTCTCGGTCCATAACTAATGCATTTCATACAAGTAGTTATAATAAACATGGTTATTATAACTCATACCTTACATTTTCCTAAGAATAGGGAAATTTGGAACTGTGAAACACACAACCTGAGTGACACGATGTGACCCAGAACAGGGGACACAGAAAATATACACACACACACACACACACACGAGGTAATCGGGGAGATAGAAAGCACAACTGAACAAGTTGAGGGAAGCAAAACTGAATACAACAATACAAAGGATTGCCAAAGTAAAACATGAAGTGGACATGGAAACAGAAATTCCGACTTGACACGGCACAGGAAAGCAGGCACACTTAGGGAGTACGACACCTACAGTAGTGGAACAAGAACACAACATAGGTAACTAGACACAAGAGGAAGAAACACCAACAGAGGACTTAAACTACAGCACAAGGAATCTACTTAACAGGAGAATAAACAAGAAGCAATAAAACACCAAACAGACCTGGGAACACAGGAAGCCTGAGAGCTAAAACACAAGATTAAATACAAAGTGAACAACAGCCAAGAACAGAACTCAGAAAACTAAACTAAGAAGTGTGGGGATATAAAGAAAGAAGCCAACAAGGAATTCCCAGAAAAGGCACAAAATTCCAAACTGCAGAAACACAGTAAATGAGGAATCGAAGAGTAACGTTAAGCAATAGAAAACTGAAAGTCCAAAAAGTGAAAACACTGTGTCATGATCCAGGACCATGACAATAAGATCCAAACAAAATGCGTATTAACAAACGCT